>JAMXBD010001895.1:0-273999 GCA_024138025.1 Combretum micranthum
TAGGTACTATATTTGTACTCATAAACCATTTTTTCCTTAAAATATGTATCATGATAAATTCTTTGTTTACTAGAATTTAGCCTATTTTTGGATAGGTACACCTTATTTGTACTAATAACCATTTTTTCCTTAAAATGCATAGCTAAATATGTCGTATTTCATTAATCAATTCTTTATTTGACAGCCAATTTCCGTTATCATTGGTGGCCACGATTGTACAAATATAAATGTCAAGTTAGGTTACTATCTATGGGAGTTGATATCCATGCATTAAAATATTTTTAGGATCAAGCTGTTGACACATTAATTCTAATAATTCTATCAATATATTTTTACATAAGCCAACTGTTGTCTCTATCAATAAATAAATAAGATGATAAGAGTATGTTACCATTTGATTCTAATCACATGCCAACAATAACAGAAATGAAAAGTATTGGCAATTACTTTGATTAATTGGGTTAAAAAAAAAAAGAAATGGAAAGAAAGAGAGAGACGAAAGAGAGACTACCTCTATGATAATGCAGTTAAGTGCAGCATCATTTTCGTGCTTTTAGAGCGTCGTCGGCATTCGAGTAATCTGCAGTAGAAATTTGGGTACACATTAAGAATGCATACATGGAATTGCACGGTATATATAATAGAATTTATACACACACCCACATTTCCCAGTCCCATCGAAATGGCATTCATCTTTCTACTCGTATCACTGCCACCTTCACTTGAATTCTGATATTTTTATACTTAAAATCTTCAAAATTTTTAGGGGAGTTCCTTCAAATTAGTATATGTTTTGGTTTGTACATTTAAGTAGCTTTGTTGAAGTTTAGCCATTGTTGTGGCAAAACTATGTAGCTTCGTGATACTACCTCTCATCTCGAATATTCAATCCATACAGCTTGAGTCTTTTTTTTCTTTTTTTTTTTTTTAAATTGTTAGAGAGTTTATGGAAAAAAAAAAAAAAGATTAAATGAGGCAAATCTTCCACTAGAAGGAAGAAAACAAAGGTTTCATAACGTACCATTTCATAACTAAGGGAATTGAGCTTGCTAGTGTGTTCAAAATCACTTTCCTCACGCACGGTGAACTCTCTTCAAAGAGAACCTGCTAGATGTAAGCAAACCTCTCTCAATTTTGTGCCTTAACCAAACTTCATAAGAGAAGGATGAAAATTTATTACCTATATGTAAATTTTACATATAGAAAATGATTGATATATGCATGTAGTTCTCATCATTTATAAAGATGTGAAATCACATATGACAAGTTTATTGACTTATCTATACCTGACTAATAGTTTTTGTTATATTTAAAAACTAAATATAATGCCTTAAAATTTAATTAAGGCATTACCACCACATATAATACTTTATATATTACATGCTCAGACTTTCTTGAATGTTATGTTTATTTTGAATATTACCAACCGATTTTAATTAGTGAAACCATGTATTTGGATTTCTGAGCAACTAGATTTTGTTACAGAGAAATCAACTTTATAAAAACATAGTAAAAATTATACTCCACCAGAGCAAACCAACCTTTTAAATAAACAAAACTTTATAAAATCATTTTATAATCTACTCTCAAAGGTAGATCTACATTTACAAACATATGGGCACACTTGGGCCCTTTTTAAAAGAAGATATAATTTCAAAAGATAAATATAGCTCTTTAAAATAAAACATAAACACAACAAAATATATTTTCGATCCTAACTCACTTCACTTCTCCTCTCAAATCTTCAAGATTACCCATAACTCGAATCATACATCAACATCATCATCACCAACACTATCATCATCAACATTGACATAATCATTACCAACACAAAGCCTGGAAAAAGAATAACAACAACAATAATGAGTCAAAACCGAGTACACAATAATACAGACATATACAGATGGCACATAAGCCTAGTTAAATGCAATGCAACAAATAACAAGTTATTATCTTTCATTTAAATAAAACAAGCAGCACGGGAGCACTTACACTTTGGAACAAGCCTCTAGGGATCTCGGGGTCCTGAGTAACAATAGCTGCTCAATGAATTGATATAGGAATTCCGGGTACCTATGTATCCATATACCTATCTGAAAAAGAAAAAAATAGCCTCATTTAGGGTTCATAGTCGTTACACACACACTACTCATCCCAGTCCATAACATTAGTTAGTTCAACCGATCCCATAAATGTAACTAAAACATATTACTTCATTTCGAGCCTAAGTAGATGTTACGTCGATACTATTTGCCACATCAACTGCTCCCTAAGTCACATATAAATCAGACATTGCATCATGGCATACCATTGCATTATGGTACTTTTTCATTGCATCATGACAAGGTTGCCTCTCACCGAACCGAATTCAACGACACAAGCATAAGTAGCACTCATTTATAATGGTTATCTTTAAGTTTTAAATCCATTTTAGAGTACCTTCCTAACAACCATCACACAAGTTACTACATACCTTATATGTTTGAAATCCAAACAAGAAAAAAGGTAGTTAAAATCCATCTTAGAAGAAATATAAGATATCCATATATATTCATGAAATTAAACTTGTATAAGAATTAAATTAACTATCCACTTATGTCAAACTTATTTTATTATCCTATTTGATCAACACTAAATAAGAACTCCACTTGACTGTGAAGATCGTCCAGCCAAAATACAGATAGTTCTCCCTTTGTTTGTCAACATATCTCTTTTCACTTTTATTATAGTATTTTATTACAAAAGCATCAACAAAGCATTTATATACAAAAACATTCATTTCCTAAGCGAACACACATTTGTAACAACATATCTCCCATGTTAATTATGATTTATTCTAACTCTTTATTTTAAGCCAACTATTAACTCATTTTAACTTAATCTTAGCTAAATTGCTTAGAGTTAATCATTTAATCCAACTATCAACCTAAGATAATCAAACTTAATCAATCTATCCATTTTAGTTCATTCAAGTCCATTTAACGAAGTTGAACTTAGGTTTATTAATTAAGTTCATCCTGTACTTAAGAACTATATCAACCCAAGGTCATTATTAGTATTATTAATTCATTAACTCATACCTAATTATACAAAAACTAACATGTTATTAATCTATCATTAATCCATTTCATTTTATCTTTCTTCCTTCTTTCTTTTTTATTTTTCTTTTTCTTTTTATGAACAGTTCCAGGGCAAGAATCATGCCCTAATGAAGGTCGTGATCATCAATACAACCTTGTCATGCCTATAACAAGGAGATAACGCCCCTCGTCACGACCATGATATAGGCTTTTTCCTCTGAAAATTCTTACCAAAGGAGATCACACCCTTCGTAATGGCCGTGATATTTATAACTGACAAAATTATGCCCATTTTCATGTTTTATTTTAAGATCAGAGGATATCACACCCTCTGACTACTTGATTAAAACATATATCGATAACAACAACTTGTCATAAACATCAATGTGCCAAAATCTAGTCTTCAAATACTTCTATATACATATTTATATCATATTCCTTCAAAATATTCCATCAAACACTTGGCCTACACAAATATACACATGTATAGGTTTTTACAAACATGTTCATACATCTTTGATTTATCTCTGTCATCACAAGTTTTACATATCTCTAGTCCTATTACAACATTTACATGCATAAAAAAGAATAAAAGAAAAGAAAATAACTACACTTAGCTTTTTAGGTAAAAACCCACTTCTTGAACTTTTCACCACTATTTCCGTAAGCCATAGAGTTGTTCTAGCATGATCTCTAATCTCTATCTTGTTCTCTATTTTAATTTTCGCTATAGACTTGTTGAAATTGAGATTTATGACTTAGGTTTTGAGAAATGGGAGAAAGAAAAAGACAGAGAAAAAAAAAACGAATGAAGAAAGAGAGCAGAAGAGGAAGAGGGCAACAACAAATGAAAAGAAAAGGAAAGGAAGAGAGGGTGTGTTATATATATATATATATATATATATATATAGGAAATTTATGAGATATTTTAAGATAAACTTATTAGGTTTAGAACTTTTAGATTGATATCTCTAATTTTGAAAGTATTTAAGAAATAGTCTAATGATTAATACATTAGAAATAAAGAAATTAAGATAGGGAGTTGATTTAGCAGATTGGATTATATCGAATTGATATTTAACTTGAGCTTACACTCAAATATGATATTTTTAAGAAAGCAGATGATTCCAAAATTTACGGGAGTTAAGAAAATAAAATGTTAGGCTAAAGTTTAGGGATTTTTGAATCCACTAAATATTTAAATAACATGTTTAGGGTTTTAGGAATTAAAATCTCAAATTTTAATTTAATTGATTAATAATCTAATTATGTCAATTATCTAATTATATCCTATAATTCATTTGATTTATTTAATCTATCTAAACTCAATTCTAACTTAGGGGAGGTTTGAAGTATTTCACAAGGGAGTAATGTGTTAGAAAGTTAAATTATTTGAAAGGAAAAAAATAAATTAATACATGAACTCTTAGAATAGTTGGATAAGAGAAAGAAATGAATTATATTTAGAAGTAAAAAGGAAGACCTAACCGACTTCTTGCTGGAGGGTGATCGGAGAGCCATTAGAGCACTTCAAACAATAGCCTGAGAATAAGATGAATTTTCAAAAAATAATACCGAAGTTACATATGTTAAGGACCAAAAAGAAGAGATTACTTCAAAACCATAGGCATAGGCTTTTTAAAGCAAATTCTTGGGCAAAACCAAACTCTAGTATTTGAGATAATAAGAAATTCTTCTTGCAAAGATAACGGCACTGACGGCCGAAAAAAAAAAAAAAAAAAAAAAAAAACAAGATGACGGGACTTCTTTTCGTAGGAACGTCAAAACACAGTCGAAGGCTCCATAATATAATATATCTTGGATATGTATGAAAACATGGGTAAAAAATTGGTACGATGAGGTGCATCTAAAAATATATTTGCATGGTTGTTCAATCATCGGTTTACGTAATAAAATTCTATGGATTTATGATTTTATATATTTTTAATTAGAAAGAAAGTAAATTTATTTCTGTCAAAAATTTAGGTAGAATAATGAATTTAGACATACGATTTTATTAATTTACAATTTTTTATGATTCTATAAGTTTTATACTTTTTAATAAATGGTAAAATCATAAATCTGATAAGCATGGATATATCATCTATCAATTTTTTTAGACCTAAAGAAAAGCATGATTCACTTTCAGTCCCACTTTTTTACATATGAATTTTGAAAACCTATGTATTAAAAAGTTAATTGAAGAAATATTCAAAATTAGGTAGATTGTACTGCACCGATCTCCTATTCATATCCATCAAATGTAAGAATCTGTGTTAATATGACAAGAGTTCATTTATGAAAGCAATCACAACCATCAACAACCTCAAATAATTCTATGCCTTCCCATGAGTTTCATTCCATCCCATTTTTTCATATATGGATTTTGAAAATCTATGTATTGAAAAGTTTTTTTTTTAACCAAAAAAGATGAAATTCCATTCAGCAGAATAAAATTACATCAATCAAATAGATTAATACAAGATAATTGATCAATGAAGAGTTGGAGGTATAAAGACCCATATGATTAAATGGGCACATCTCTTCAGGTGTCAAAATGTCCCACACATGGGATACAATCCTTTCTAGAAGAACAAAAACCTACCCTATTGGAGAGTGATGGCAATCCCATAAAAGGGATAACATAATCCCACATGAGAATGGAAACAAAAGGAAAAGGAAAAACAACAAATACATTAAATCAACTTATTCTAAAATACTACTGAAAAATAATATTATGGATCTTCCAATCATTAATCAAACCAAATCCATAGAGAGAGGAGCTATATTAAAAAGTTAATGGAAGAAATATCAAAATTAAGTAGCTTGTATTACACCAATCTCCTATTCATATCCATCTAATGTGGTGGGTGTAAACCCCCGAATATTTAATAATTCTCAAAAATAATCATAGAAGTTTAAGTATCAAAAATTAAATCCCGAAAAATCGACTCAAGATAAAAACCAAATTCTAGACCGACTCAAAACATTGGAAACGAAACCCTAAAAATCGAACCAAGTTAAAACTTAATTCCAAATAAGAACAAAAACGAGTTTTCTCAATCTTGAGAAAACAAGAACCCTTAAAACGAAATATAAAGTCCAATTACCGATATAATCAACGTCCGTACGTCGATTAAATAATCTAACCAATTCCTAAAACGCAAATCGAAACGATAGATCCAAATATCGCTTAACAACGAGATGAAAAAAATCTTAAATCCTTCAGTAAAATGTTAGAATCACAAAATCCAAATTTTCAACAAAAGTCAAACTGAGTCAACTCATAAACTAGACTCGGTTAAACGATTCCGAGAACTAAAAAACTATTAATAATCATAAATAAATAAAATAAAATTAAAATAAAACATAAATTTCGAGCTAAAATTTTAAAATGATCAAAACTAGAAAATTATACGATATACGAATATCTCGACAGAATCGGAAATCAAAACGGAACCATAAAAGTCAACAAGCCTACAACGAACCCTAGCGTTCAAGATCCGGCAATCCCGCGTTTTCAAACCCTAGAAAACGAAATTAAGTTAATGGCCTAGAATAGTTCGTAATAACGTAGGGTAATATAAAAATATCAGATTCGCGAATTTCAAGTGACCTTCGGATCCAAACGGGATCGGTTCTCGAAAAGCGTGTCACGGAGCTCGGAATATTAAAAATATTCCGTTTATACCAATAGACTCGTAAAAATACAAGGATTCCAGAAATATCAGTTTTAGAATTTTTCGGTAGCTAAAAATTACAGATATCGCATTATTACGCGTATTTTTATTACTACCGGTACTTTAATTGTCTAGTCTACTATTCATAGTACTTTTCTACTATTCATTACTATTCACTTATCTCTACTTTTTCTTACACCTATTTCTTACACCTACATATCTATTTTCTTACTTTTTTCATTTCCAATACAACTTTAGTCACATCAAACTTTACACATTACTTCTTTATTACACAAATAAATATAAATAAAAATAAAACAATTTCTCCCTCTTCAATGCCCAAAACCGGCGCCTCCCCTCCTCCATCTATCTCTATTTTATTTCATTTTCAATTTATTTTATTACATCCAAAATTCACTCCAAAAATTCTATAAATACCCCCTCCCTTTTCATTCTTTCACACAATTCATTTCACTACCAAAACTCTCTCAAAATCTCTCCACAAATCTCTCTTCAGAATTCTCTCTACCAAAACTCTTCCAAACCAATTTCTCACAAAAACCATTCCTTATACATAAACTATCTATTACATACTACTACTCACATAATCCCCTTTCATCTACCATCTTCATACCTCTTATATACTTTAGGTAATATTTCTCTTCATCTATTATTCATCCATGTCATGTAACATAACATGACTATGGTGTTGTTTGAAACTATATGAGTAGTAAAAGCAACAACATGTTCATGTTTTGTTCTTGTACATAAGCTTCCTATTTTATTATGTTGTTATTATTATTTATAATATTATGTATACTATGTATATATATTTATTTCGATATAAGCTCATTTGGTTATTTTATTTACATTCAAGTTATGCAATTTATTTATTTTATTAAGACTAGTCTTTCTAAGTCTTAGACTTGTCCATATCAAGTCAAAACAATCTTTTATTTATTTTCTTTAATCTTTCGGGACTAGTCCATTCTTTTCCCGGGATACCTTGATAAAAGCTAAGCTCTAATACTTGATCGGGATTCCTTGATAAAGCTAGGTTCCCAATGCTTGATATTTTATTTTCTTGCTCATTAATTATTTTTAGTATGATTTCTTATGTTCTTATTATTTTATATGCTCATGATACTTGCATTTTACGTAATGTTAATGTCTCAATTAATCAAAAAATAGAATTTTGTTTTAAATGAACGCAAAGCTAAGTTTTCAATCATATGATTTATCACAAAATCATGAAGTTATTATCAACGACATAGAAATGAAGTTTTCTCAACGTTTTTATAAATAACAAAGATAGATTTCCAAGGAATCATAAGAAATAAATATTTTCTTTGTATATTATGTTAACCTAAGCTTTTAATAATATAATTTATTAATATTAAAAGTTTTTACAAAAAGCTCAAGATTTAAACTCTTTTAAACTTCGAAATAAAACTAAGAAAACAAAGTAATAAGGTGATAAACCCACTAAAGAAAAATAATGATTTTCAAATTTCTAAAAAGAAGGAACTCATTTTCAAAAGAATATAAATAGATTAAACAATAATGGGTTTTATCAATAAAAGATGATTCTTTTCAAAAGAGATGAAAGAACAAGTTTTGGAAAGTAAAGGCTTATATTTTAGAAAGGAATATAAGAAAAACAAGACTCATTTTCTAAGACCATCTTAAATAAACAAATTATGAAAAGGTTTTCGACAACTTAATGTACTTTTGATAAATTAATCTTTTATCACTAGAAATGAGATATATGAAAGACTAGGGTTAAAAGAAAATTTGCTTGTTTTGGAAAAGGAAATGGAGAAAATAAAATAAGAATATACTCATTTATAACAACCTAGTAAAAATATAAAGTTTCTTTAAATACTTGAAAAGAAATTTTCAAAGTTCAAGTTTAAATGAATTGTTTTATGAAATAAGTTGTTGAGACACTACCATTAGGATTTTTGTATATAAAGTGCGTCTACCTATATATTCAAAAGCGTTTATCAAATATCTATATTTATATTGTTACAAAAGGATTTTCTTTAAATGAAGTTGAGTTAGAAAATGGATTTTTTTTTGCAAAAGTTTAGAAAATTCGTTTTAAATCTGTACCTGACGTTTTCGGAACCCAAATGACCTTTTATGACCAAGATAAGTTTAGAAATGGATAGAACTTTTCGAATAGGTAGAAAACGGTATACCATATGCGAAATTCGAGTTGAGTTAAAAATGAGCAATTATGGCCATTTTAAGATGGAATTTCTTTTATACGATTTTACCGCGATTTTAAGTAAAGTTTAGAATCTCCAAGAATAGAAATTCATGGAAGACTTATCCCGGGTATTTCTTTTGTCTAGGTGACGAAGGATATGAGAATACCCTACCCAAGAATTACTACGACTAGAAGATAGTGAAATGGACGAGTGAGTTATTCCTTCTAATTTCGTTACCTTGCTTGTGCTTGTAATGTAGTAGCATTAGCATACTAAGAAAAGATAAAAACGAATATTTGGGGATTTCAAGATTATGTGGATGATTCTATGTTTATGCGTGAATTGAGAATTAAGATATCACAACTTCGATCTGCTTATTTAAATAATTTTGTTTACCTACTTGTATGTTTGTTTATTGTTGCTAAATTGATGATCGCCCCTAATAAACCTTAATAAGGTTTGACCTAGAACAATAAAACGTTCACGCATAGCATCCATCGAGTCATATCTATTTCGGAAGGCTGCTACTCCTACGCGTGGAGTTGGATTGGCTGTGATCGTGCGGTGCCACGGGCCTTGTTCCTTCCTGGAGAATCCAAATCGCTCGGGGGGAAAGCGACTCTAGGTTCGGAGCCGAGCCACCGAACGCTGTGGGTGAGGACCGGGGGACTAGCAGAGAAGGTCGAGGACCTTCAACCCCGATTGCCTAACCTTTGATACGGAGGGGTAAATCCGTTCTATATATGGTTTCGGATGACTATATATATTCGCGTAATCATGTGATTGTTGCATGGTATGCATAGCATATGTGTGATTAAATAAATAAACTTGTTTGAAAATATGATGCGAATGAAAAGGATATCTCACTAGCTAGTTGCAGCTTTACCCTATAGATTTGTTGAAAATAGGTGTATTCGTGGATTAAATTTGAGGATCATGACATTAAGGAAGTCATGGACGGAAGATTAAGGATATGGAATCAAACGATGAAGAAATTTTGTAAGGTTCTTTATATGTGATAACCTATATGATTAGGGACGTATATTTATTTGAAGAAAATAGAAGAAATACCTTAAGATTGAATTGTGGTATGCTTAGTTTTATATTAAGTATTCTCTTTGCTTATTACTTATTTATGATCAATGTAAATTGCGCTACTCCGATGCGTCCCCTTGGTTGTGATGTTACGCCTTATACATAATATGGAAGCCTTTGCACGACTAAGGTAGTTCCTAGGCTTTAGTATTGTGTACGGCGGGACTACAACGTTTAGGGTACCCCTCGGGGCGTGACAGTGGGTGTCGAATCTAACAAATATATTCTTACTCTGAAAAATTTGTATATAGCAATGAGCAGAATCAATCCACAGGCATTGATAAAATTTATTTCTATTAGAAATTAGGATAAGGAAGAAGGGGGGGGGGGGGGGGGGGGGGGGGGGGGGGGGGGGAAAACTAATTGTATCATAAGCAAATAAACAAAATTTAATAATTAATTCAATATTAAGGAGTTCCTAACCAAATGTATCATTACAGCTCAATTCACAGAATTTATCATTGATGCAAAGATTTTGTTTCTTTATCTTGGTTAAATTGGTTATCATCATTAACAAGTTCTAAAAACCTATCTCCCCTTACTTTTTCGATAATCAAAATAGGCTCTTTGATTATTTCCCTTATTGATTAAACAACCCTAAACAAGCTCTTAGGGTTTAATCTATCAATAGAATAAATAACAAGAGAGACTACTAAATCAAGCAACAAATTATAAGATGATCTATTTAGACTAGATTATATATTTTCATAACACAAATCAATTATCTATCTATAATCAACCATGTTATTATGCCACACAGATTAGAACAATCGAACATTACAGATTCAACATTCTAAATGATTGTATATTACCTTGCTAATTGAACAAACGAGCCCTTATTTGTATCAATCAAGCAAAATAACAATGACAACACATTCAGAAGATATATGAATACCTAAATATAAAGAACATAAAAATAATTCAATTAGATCTCACAATCCTCAAAGAATTGAACTTGCAACAATCCTCAAAGAACTAAACTTGTAACAATCCTTTGGCTAGAGAAATTAAGAACTTAGCTAATCATATCATGAAGTTCTCTCTCTAGGATTCTAGAAATTTTTCTAATTCTCGGATGAAGGAATAAGAATGCCAATACAACGGACGAAGAAGACATTTTGTAGGAGAATTATAGGATTCAAGAGATAGGACTTAGGCCGGAAGTTTCTTCCTGTACATCGCTGGCCTGTATTGCCAGCTTTGAAGTTTAGAATTGAATTCAAGATGAAACGGCAGCCAACGCTCATTTTACACTGCCAACTTTGGGTCTACATCGGTTCCTATGCCAGCGGCAGAAATCTCTAGATGCCGGCGTATAATGTTTGAATCAAAGTCTAGTTCATTTGTTGAAGTAGGCTAGTGTTGTAGGTGGCATTGAAGTTTTTGGTTTGTACATTGGTAAGGCAGGCTCAAAGCCAACGACATTGATTCCTGGTTTGTGGCGTACAAGTACTGTGTTGAAGGCTGCTTGCTTCTATCATTTAAACTGGCTGTGTATGTTCTAATCTAATGTAGGCTGATATAAATCACAATGAAGATTGCCGGCCTTGATCCTGTTTTGGCCGGCCTACATTGTTCCACTTTTCAAATGTGTATAAATCTTCTCTAGTTTTCTTGTATTTGCTTTATTGTTCCTTCAAGACCTAAAATATCATATTAAGCACACTTAAGTATCAATTTCTCATTATTTCTATAAAATCAAAAACAAATTAATCCTAATTTAAGATATGAAAATTGAGTATAATCTACTTATATTAAAATGTATGGTTATTATATATGTATTAATATCTGCAAATATGGCAGAGTTCATTTATGAAAGTAATCACAACCATCAACAACCAAAAATCCTCGAAGATGGTTCATAGCATGACAGATGGATTGGACAGCTTATAGTTCCCGATTTTGGTTCTTATTTTGGTAAATGTAGGTGTGTTGCGTTCGATTGCTGTCAAAATTGAATCATTGTAATGGTAAATTGTCAGGTACTGATGCAACCCAACTTTAAATTTCAGTGAAAGTGGCTAGGGACTAATTTTAAGTGATAATGAAATAAATTTCTCAAGAAAGAAATTTGCTGGTTGCTTTTTCTTTTTTTTTTCTTGATAAGGAATGAAAAAAAGAAGAAAAAAGGACTCATCATTCATTAATGGTTTCTTCACATGACCATTTTGAGTATTTTAACCGATAATCTACGACATGTGAAACAGTTGTTTTTATTTATCAACTGTGAAGTTTTGGCGTATAACATAAATTGTAGAGCTTTTATATCTCCATAATATAATAAGACCCACATTATGCTCTTGTTGGAATTATCAATAATTAGAAAATTACTTTAAACAAATTGCAAATATGCTTCCAAAATTATTAATAAATGAGCGTAGGTTCTTTTAAACTTTTAATCATGTTTTTACATCTTCACAACTACTAAAACATATACCCAAATCCTTATTAAACCCAAGCATCACTATTCCTTATCCTTTTATCAATATTTTGGAATTTTTGAAAAAGTTTGGATATATATGCATATTTTGAATAGTTTTAATGAGGTGAAATCATATTAATGTTTGAAATGTTTATTAACACCTAACAAATAATTCTAAGGATATATCAGTGATTATCCTAATTTCTTTTCATATCATTATAATTCTAATGAAATACTCAAAAATTCATCTCAAAACCAAGGGTGTAAAAGCCATTCCCTAAGTTTTTAATTAAAGAAGAACTGGCGATCTAGTTTTCTTTTTTTTTTTCTTTTATTCTGACTATTTGGTAATCAGGATGTTGGCATAATGTCATGACCCCAAGTAAGATCTGGTAGGATTTACTAGAAGTTGTCATATCACGTGTGCACCTGTTACATAATAGTTGTCTTGTGTGTCGGAGTTTATAAGACTATTAAATATTTAATCATTATAGTTGTTATGATATACGAATATATTTGATATTATACACCTTAAGGGATATCCTAAACATAGTAGTCCACCATATACAATATTAAAGTCTAGGGAATGACTATCTTAGTCACGTCAAGGCTTCCATATTATGCACAATGTATACATCACAACAAAGGGGACACATCAGAATAACGCAATTTATATTGATGATAATTAAGTAACAAAGCATGAGGAATGTAAATCATAAATAAGTTCAATTACAAATCTTAGCAGCATATCCCCACTAATGTCTTCAAATCTATACATACGTTCTTAGTGATCTTCAAAATAATAACATTTCATGTATTACTCATAAAGAATTTTCAAGAATATAAATTCATCCTATACTCGCACTTCTTCCATAAAAGCTCAAAATCCACTGATAATTTTCTTGATCTGGATCCTCAGATGGAGTCTCAAGCATACTTGTTCAATAGAAAGTTGTAGGAGTATAAGCTTACAACGAGCTTAGTGACATATTCCCTCTTTATTTGCACCGTAAGTTCAAACAAGTTTATTTATTTTCACGCATATGCTATGCATGTTATGCATCAAACACATGTTACACACAATTATGCATGGGTATCCAGAAATCATACATATAATGGATTTACGCCCTTGTCACGCCCCGAGGGTATTCTAATAATGATAATCAAGAACCATTCAATCACCATTATTAGTTTACCTTCTAGGTATGACATGATTTTCAAAAACAAGATCTTTTAGTTGCTTGGATGGAATAAACAAACATATATAAGATGTAAATTAATAAACAACTATTACAAACTACTATATTACAGATCATATGCTTCAGAATTCTTTACAACCTTAACTGATGATTCTAATGCACATTAAATGCATAATACTACTACAGATAGATATTCTAATCCTATACTAAACTTTAAACTTCTGGCTTCTATTCTCTTACCGGGACCATGCTCCTGCTAGTGTTGAGCCAGAGGCACAAGGTAAACCTGAAAGGACCGTGGGAGTGTGAGCTAAAACACGAGCTCAGTGAATAACCAGAACTTATTACACATAGCATACAAGTTATTTAACAATCATATGAAATGCAGCAATCACACAAATGAACATTACAAGCTTGGATAACCCGGAATCCAAACAGGATGAAGATTTACGCCCTCCCATCGGGGTTGAAGGATCACAATCTATGGTCCACCTACCCAAGAGAGACTAAAGCTTCCAGGAAATAACAATCTCAAATTTAGTTGTCTCTTTAAACTTATCATGTTTCATTATTTATTTCCTGTTTAGCTTTAAAAACTCCACTAAGTGTTAGTTATTCTCACGTAATACCATAAGCGGCGTCCTTCGTTTACCATGTAGTTCCTATGGTATTAACAGAACAAAAGTAATCTTGCAATCAACTACTAGCCCTCTGGCCTAGATAATTCAAGCATTACCAGAGATCTGAGAAACTAACACGTAGTAGGCTACCACTTACTCAATGCTTTTTATGCATAGTATGTAATGCATGATTATTTTCCATTATGGTACCAGTAGTTTTTAATCAAATTTGGGGGTGATCACGCAATACAGACACTCAATTGAATACTACATACATTATCAAGATACACGCAATAGTGTTATCACTTATTTTAGAGTGACATGCCAATCAATGGAATACAATACACAACTTTCATATTTCAAGCAGATCATCAATTTTCATTATCTTTTTATTTAAGGTTCACTACTAGTACAAGCTCAACCAATGTAATAAGACTGAGTCACTCACCTGCCCATCCTATTTAATCGTAGTAATCTTCAGGTAGGTCCTTCCCAATACCCGAGTTACCTATTGAAATAAATCATATAAATATTAAAATTTCAGACTATACAAATTAGTTTTTATGAATATTTAAGTGTCCTATTGGTTGGTTGGGTCTCTGTTTTATTCTTAGCTACTTCTTTCGAAATAGCTCTAAGTTCTAAATTCTTGTACTCTCAGTTTTCTTTTAAATTACTTAATACATTTTTCTTATAGAGTATAGATGTTCCTATACTCACAAATTTGGAGTATTTAAGTTTCCATTGTTATCTATTTATATATAAATATTCTAGTATATACTTAGTATTTACTAACTCATAATTTATACATATATATATTTTTCTATGAAAACATACTCACTAATAAAAGAGTTTATTAACTTAATTATAACTATTTTCGAAATTATTTTTCTCTTTTTGTAAATCATAAAAACATTAATAATTATCATCAATAATAGCACCAAAAATAATTATAATATCAATAATACTAATAACAATAATAATAATATAATAATAATTAATAATAATAATAATAATAATAATAATAATAATAATATAATATTTCCGAAAATAGCTTAGAGGGAATAATTATATTCCATCACCTTAATAGTTATACTAATTGTCTTATACTTTAATTAATATTATTACTAAAGTAATTTTAGTTTTATATTCATATTATTTTAGAAATAATATTTTCGAAAATTTTAACAAAATTCTTTTAATAATTTTAAGATTATTAATGATTATAAATTAAAACTTATTATGCGGAAATTACTTAACAAAGTAATTTGTATTTCTAAAGAAAATTTTTTTTTAGATTAATAATATATAGATTAAATATTTAAACATCCTATATTTAATAAAGTCAGAAAAATAATTTTATTTTTAATTTAAATAAATAAATAAACAAATTTCGGATTTAATATTATTATATTATAATATTACTATTACTATTCCAGAAAAATAAATAAATGCAGGAAAAATAATAAACATTCTAAAATTATTTATATTATTATTTATTATATAATTATTTATACTTAGTTTCATTTTTCTTTCTCTAGCCGAGGGGTACACGGGGTTAAGTACGCCCGTACAATGTGCTAGCTGAGGGGTATACGGGTCAAGTACACCCGTACAACGTGCTAGCTGAGGGGTATACGGGTTAAGTACGCCCGTACAACGTGCTGGCTGAGGGGTATACGAGCTAAGTATGCCCGTACAACCAGCCTGTGCTCATCGGGAAGCACTGTTCATCGTCTTCCCCGATGAGTCGCGGCCATTTCCGGCAAATCCCGATGTTAAAACGTCGGAATTTTTTATCCAAAAGACTCCTAGGGACCTAATTAGCTTATATATCCAAGAATCACAACACAAAAACAACATCCTATCCATGGTTTCGGATCATCAAATTCAGCTAGGGTTTGGAAAAATACCTTCGTTGTGGCTTCTCGGCGAAATCCGAAGCTTCTAATGGATTTGGTTAGCTTCCTAAGATGTTTAGAAGTCAGTCTCAATCCATAAAACTGAAGAAAACTCGCGGAATAAGATTGACTTACCTCAAACTCGTTTTTGAACGTTTTTTCCAGATTTTTGTTCGAATTTTCGAACGAGGTGGATATGAGCGTTTAAAAATCAGTTCCTAGGTTGGTTCTACTCCTAATGAGATGTAGATGAGTTCTGGAAAGTTTGGAGGAGTTTAGAGGTCATTTGCTTAGCCGTCCGAGTTCGTTTGTATATATATATATATATATAATGTAGTGCGAATTTCCGGCCGCGTTTCTTCCTCAAATCCGAAGCAATCTGCTCTTGTTTGTTGTTCATTTCATCTCTTGTTTGATTGTCATAAATATAAGGGTGATCTATCACGTTTCCATTGGTTTTGGAGAGGATTTGGATTGACTTTGGGTAAATTATTGAAGAAACTTCGGTTCACAATCCTCAAGAGAATCACAGCCCTTCGCTCTTCGTGGAAACGTCTCCAGCAAGATGCAAACATATATATATATATATATATTATATAAGAATTAGATAATATTTAGTTAAGTTTTCGGGTAGTTTATTACACAAATAGGGTATATTTTAGCTTATATATGTAAATGTATATGTACAAAGATCTTTAATGGATCCTATAAAGTGTTTAGTTTAACAAAAAGTACAAATTTAAACTTGAATAATACGTATCTAATTGTTTAAGAAAAATTTATCTCACGCGATTTAGGTTTTATAAGCTTTTCGGGTCAATTTTCGTTTTAGGCTTCAAGGGCTTTAGGAAACCCTAATTCGAATATTAGTATGATTCAATTCTGCATTTGTGGTCTAGATCTCAAGTTATACATCAATTTATGTTTTTATTGGGTATTTATAATCCTAACAGTTTATCTTAAGATCACAATTTTCTATCTAAAACCCTATTGAGTAATCTATGTAATATTACTACTAATATATAGGCTATACTAGTTATATATATTAGATTTGGATATTCACTATGAAATCTTATCAATGTAGTTTATTACTGACTAAAACTCTCAAATTTTAGGGTTCCAATACAAATATAGGTTCATTACTATACCTTGGTTTAATTCCAAAGCTCTATTGAATACTAAAGTAATCACTTAATATCCATATTTAGGTTTTCCTATATATTCTGTCTATTTGACAAGGATTCGGGTTTAGAATTTGAAGTTTCCTTTGATCACAACCTGAATTATTAACTCGGAATATGAAATCTTGTTTTTGGAAACAATTGGGGTCAAAGAAGTTCTTTTATAAAGTCTATGAGTTCCAAACCGATCAAATTTAGAGTATCTATCTAAACTAAGGTTTCTAATTAACTCTAAGGTTACTAGTCAACTCATAATTTCTAGTCTAGGGTCGTATCGTATGATGGAAGTTTTCGGGGTTTACACTTTTCGTATCGAAGGTTAGGGAATTGGGTTTGTAGAGCTATGCTATCTTCACTGCTAATCCTCAAGCCTTTTGCTCATAGCAATCAATCGGCGCGGCTTATCTTTTGGTTGTATCCCTGGTACGCCTTAGTTCCCTAAGAATGAGCTTGACCACTGGTCCTTCAGATTCCTCGCACAAGAGTAGCAGTCTTTATCATGTGATTGGACAGATGTAATGCGTGTCCATTTAATGTATATCAAGATCGAGTGTAATTAAAGTATACTTGAGGGTGATCAAACAGGCATCAAACACGCATAAGCAAAATATAATATTAATAATGTATTTAAATAATCATTTGCCAGCTTCGATATGCTTAGCATCCTTTGTCACACATACATAAAAATATTTACATATAAACCTATAACCCCATTCATATTCATTTTATCTTATACCTACATATCTACTGTAACTATTTACAAGCACAAGCAAGGTAACGATAGGAGGGAAAACTCACTCGTCCATATCGAAATCTGGTTAGTTGTAATAATCCTCAGGAAGGGAAGTCTCCTATTCCTCGTCACCTCCACAAAAAAAAAATAATTAGAATAAGTATTTCATAGAAGTTTTACTTAATTTTTCTAACTCTATTTATTTTATTTTCATCAAAATTCAAATCATGAGAAATTATAACTTAAAATGGTTATAACTTGCTCATTTTAACTCAAAATTTTGTATATTATTTGTCATTTTCTACCTACTCAAAAAGACCTATCTATTTATGAGGTTATTTTTGACATTTAAGGCCATTTGAGTTTCAAAATAGGTTGATACATATCTGATCAGAAAGTTTCAGCCCTTAGTTTTGCATTTTTCTAAGTTTTACATCACCTAAGTGCTTTATAACAAATATATAAATATTTTACTTTTAAAAAATTATTTAGTATTGATATTAACTCATATTTATGTATAATCCTAGTGATGTTGTTTCAAAATAAAAATTTTGTAAATAATCTTTTGTAGAAAGGAGTATTGTTAAGTTTTATAAAAAAAAAATTACCTTTTTAGACTTGTAATAAAATTATTTACCTTAAATTTTGTGAATATGAGACTTAAAAAAATCGTGGTTTAATATATATTTTGAAACCTTGGAGGTCTTATACTTATTTTTAAAACTTCATTTAATAATTTATTTTACAAGACATGAGTTTTAATTATTTGAAACATAAAACCCTAAGTGTATTCTCTCTTGAAGTTTTCTTAAGTTTGGTTCTTAAATAAAGTTTTATTCCTTTGATTTTGTAAAATAAAACTTAATTAAAGAAAACCATGATTTTATTTATTTCAGTTCATGAATATTTCATTTTAATATCAAACTTCTTTTCACTAATTAATTTTCAAAACACAAATCTTTATGTGGTTGTGAAGAAAAATCATTTTAAGTTGTGTCATTTCTAAAATGGTATAAGTTTTATCATATGGAAAAGTTAAGCGAATGGCTTGTTCTAAAATTTTTATCCTCAAAATAACTCTTTCTTAATTAGTAAATTCTTAATGCATGGACCTTTAGGAAAGTTGTTGGAAGAAAACTAAAATTTTTATTTTGTTTAAATGAGTGGCTAATTATTATAACTATTATTTTTATATTTCCTTAACTTTATAAAAATGAATTTACTTCTTAAAGCTTGATTCCTTAAGTTATATATAGATCTTATTTCTAAGTGAATTTTAATTATTGAGTTGATTTTTAAGTTTGTTTTAGAAATTTTGTTTTATTCATAGTGTTTTATCAAAATATTGGCATATGCCTCATAAAAAAGATTTTTAAGAAAAACTGGCATAACAAAGAATTATCAACATTAGAAATTTATGATAAAATTATTTTAATATTTAGAAAGAGTGTAGTTGAACAATTATGAAAATTTTTTCTAAGTATTGAAAATCATTTCTCTTGAGAGTTCAGCCCCATTTTTATATAAATGAAAATAATCCATATTATCATTTTGAAAATTTTATTAAGGCAACAACATCATCATATGATCATGCAGGAATATGAACTTAGTAGTTGTATTATGAGATAAATTATAAATTCATGTAGAAACTAAAAGAATAGAAAATCAAATGAGCAAATATAGAACAAAAATATGAAAGTCTTAGCTTGTTATCAAGACTTCCTGGAATTTAGAAATGAACAAGTTCCATAAAAATAAGAAAAGCAAAATAAAAAAAAAATTATGAAAGTCTTAGATTTATTTCAAGATTTCCCAGGACTTAGAGATGGATAAGTCCTATAAAGATAACAATAATAGCAAGAAGTAGTTATGGGAGTCTTAGACTTTAGCAAGCCTCCTCGAGACTTGAATATAGCTAGTCTCATAAAGAAAGCAAAGTAAATAAATCATAGCAGTCTTAGATTATTTTCAAGGCTTTCTGGAACTTAGAAATGGACAAGTTTTTTTTTTTTTTTTTTGACTTGATTAAGGATAAGTCTAAGACTAGAAATTGACTAGTCTTATTTATTAGCAAAAAATAAATAATGAAAGTATGAAGTAACGCATTAAATAAAAGCTATATTGATGAGCATTTAGGCTCTAGGAAATACACATATTACTTATACTTATTAGTATATACAAAGTTAATGTTAAAAACAATAATACAACATAACATAAATATGAATATAAGTTAAACTAGACATGAACAATATGTTGTTTATACATTTTCAATCCCTAGCATATGCATCATGGGGATTTTATATGGAAACATAACATACATATTTTTCATGTTATGTCAACATAATCTAAGGAGGGTGTTTAGTATTTTATCTAAAACAAGGGATAAGATTTTGTGTATGGGTGAAAGAGAGGAAGAAAATGTGAGAGAAATTTAGAGAGAAAAGTTAAGGAAAAATTTGGTGGAATTTTATTAAGGGAGAGAAATGAGAGTGAAAAACAAGAGGAAGGTGATGTGTATTTATAAAGAGAAGAATGAGGGAATTAAAGTAAAAAAAAAAAAATGTAAAAAAAAAATAAATAATATGAGAGAAATAAAAAGTGACAACAGATGCAAGGGAGGAAAGAGGAAGAAAAAAATTAATTTATGTAGAAAAGTATGATAAAATATAAGAGAAGTTAAGTATAAAGTATAGTAAAAGTTGTATGGGAAAAGGAAATGTAAGAAATAGGTTATGTAAGATGTAAGAGTAAGTGTAAAAAAAAGTAGAGATAGATAAAAGTAGTAAATAGCAATAAATAGTAAATGAATAGTAAACAAGACAAATAAATTACCGATAGTAATAAAAATACTCATAAAAAGGCAATATATGATATTTTTAGAAGCTGAAAATTTCTATAATTGATATTTTACGATTTTTCATCTTATTAGGAGTTTAGATATGTTGTTGGAATATTTTTTGTGTTTTACATGCCCGGACTCTATTTTCGAAAACTAATCTCGTTTGGGTCCAAAATAGACAAATTTTCATCAAATCTGATCTTTTTAAGTTGTAAAATAATATTCCAAATAATAATCTATGGTTAACTCATTTTTATTGTTCTAAGATTTCGAGCGTGGTATTACCGAATCTAAAGACTCTATGTCTTAGGGTAAACCTAGGTTGATTCTTAGGGATCCGTTTCAATTCTATCTTTGCGATTTATTCTTTAGGTTACTGTCACGCCCTAAAGGGTACCCTAAACGTGGCAGTCAGCCACATACGGTATTAAAACTTAAGAATGACTTCCCAAAGTCATGCGAAAGTTTTCAACACCATATGTAAGGCGTCTATCAAACAATAAGAGAACCGCAGGATGTATAGTCCGAGATAGTAATTACGACATACAAGAATCTAAAATAATCATCCAATTTATCATTAAGAGAATATGATCCTTACATCATCTTAGGGGTTTTCCCCTATAAATCTCCAAACAATTATAATATTAACTTAATCTTTCTCACAACAAAATAATAATAATACCAAAAGACATTAAAGGATATTTAACCTAAGATCTTCAAAAGATTTCTAGAATCTTTTTCTAAAACATCATCCCACTCGAGTATATGAAGTCCTCGGGCATAAAAAATATAGTCCTGTTACAACAAAGGTCTATCGGAGTATAAGCATAACTAGCTTAGTGAGAATATTCTTGAACCAACGTACTTGTATAAATAATTTCAAATAAGTTATTAGACAAGTATATGAATGCATCAAACAAGTGATCAAGCAATACATATGATCTATCGAAAATCATATGTTTGAATGGATTTACCCCTCCATTCAGGATTAGGTGTTTCGGGCTCTTTAAAACCCATCTTTAAAATCAAACTCATGTAGTTCATTTAGTTCATTTCAGGCTCCTACTCGCCCATCATAAAATAGTTCTTCCAGGCTCCTATTCGCCTATCTCACAGATTTATGGCTCCTGCAAATCCGGCTACTATACTCTTGTCCCATCGAGTATAGCAGCTCATGCAATGAAACTAACTACGTGATATGCATGAATCAATTAATATAACTCATAGTATATGATTAGAGTATTTTAAAGGTGATTATAGAATTTGCACACACTCCAACAGAATAATAGAGAAACATAAGTTAATTAACAACGATTCATGCCTCGGTATGCTTAACATTCTTTCAACCAATATTAGCATACATAATTCATTCTCATCTTTTCCTACTTCTAGTGCCTCTAGCCATAAGCACAACCAAGTACGAAAAAGATAGGGATTAAACTCACTTGGTCATGAGGATCTATCTTTCTTATGGATGAGTCGATCGATAAATCCACTAATCAAAATAATCCTCCGGGTATGAATACTCCTCCTCAAAATCATCTAATCAAGAAAAATACCATAATGAGTATTTCTTATTGATTCTATGGTACTTATCAAAAACTATGCTATAAGATCGTTAAAATTCGTATAGAAGGTAATTCCAACTTAAAATGGCCATAACTTGGTCATTTTAACTCAGAAATGCGCAAATAATATACCGTTTTCTATTTACTTGAAAAGATCTATCCATTTCTAAGGTTATTTTTATCATAAAAAGCCATTTGGATTGGAAAATACTACAGTACAGAATAGTTACGAATTTATAGTTCACAAAATATGACTTTTCCAAACTTTACTTTACTCAAAAATCCTTAAGCCAAATGTACGGATATTATATAGTTGAAAAATCCTTTGAACTATATTTATACTCATATTGGATGCATGATTTTTGTAGTATTGTCTCAATATTGATATTTTATAAACAGTTTTTCTTTGATGGTTTTAAAGATAAAACTTTTTGAGAATTTCTTCTTTTTGAATTGTTAAAAGGAAAAACAAAAATATATTTGAGTTGTTATGAGTGAGTGTTTTTCATATTATAATTTCATTTTCTGACTTTTCAAAAGTGAATTCATTTTCAAAAATTTTGGTTCTTTAAGTTATCTACTAACTTTATTTCTAATTATTTCTAGTGATTGGAAATAAGCTTTTCAAAATATCCTTTAAGTTTTTGATGTGGTCAAATGTGTGAAGTTGTGTTAAATATATGTTTTCCTCTTATTTTTATATTCTTTCTCTTCTTTAGGAAATAAGTTTATCTTTAAACTTTACTTATTTAGCAAATTTTATTTTTCTAAGTTAGTTTCTAAAATAGTGAGTTGGTTTTACCTTGGTTTGAAAAACTTGATTTATTCTTACTATTTGTTAAATGGTAGAATAATCCCCCTAGACAAGTTTATAAGAAAAGCTTTCTTAATAAAGAATTGTTAATATTAGAACTTAGCAAAATTTCATTTTAATTTTGAAAAGAGAAAAACAACATATAAAAATTAAGTCTTCAAGAGGCTTTCTTAGTATGTGATTTTCAAAATCTATAACGAATCTATTTAAATCTTTAAAAGATATGATTGAGTTAAAATCCTTCAATGCTAAAAATTCTTCCTTTATGGAGTATTTAGTTTTAATTTATAAAAGAAATGAGTTCCTTTTATTATTTTGAAGATATCTACATTACTACTTCTTCTAGAATTTATGATTAGTTTATCCTTTGAAAAGAGTTTGTTAAAAATAAAACTTCGATCTTTTTGTTGAAAATTCCTTTTGTTAAGAAATCTAGTTTCCTTTTCTTTATTTAAGAAAGAACCCATTTTTATTTTTATTTAAGACAACGATATTCTTAATCATGCATGAATATGTAGCAATGTAAAAGTAAAGATAATACATAAATAGAAAGAAATACTTGTAAGTAAATAAACATAATAAAATAGTCAAGCATTGGGAACCTTAGCTTCATCAAGGTATCCCGATCATGTATTGGGAGCCTTAGCTTCATCAAGGCAACCCGAGACTAAGAATAGACTAGTTCCAAAAGAAAAGAAAAGGAAATAAAGAAAATTGTTTTGACTTGATATGGACAAGTTTAAGACTAGAAAGGCAAGCCTTAATAAATTGCATAAAACAAGTAAATAAATTGCAAGACATGAAAATAAATAAATAAAAAATGAGCTTATATGCTCTAAATAAATATATATATACATAGTATACATAATACTATATAAGTTAGATTAGAGCAAAAATAATAATAACAATAATAACAACAACATAATAACATAATGTAAAATAAGAACATGAATAAAAACAAAACATGAACATATTGTTGCTTCTTTAACTCATATGAGCCGAAGAAATATACACTAAGCTCATGCTAAGTTGTATGAACATGATGAAGAAATATATGTAAGATTTTACCTAAGGTTTAATGGGGGATTTGAAAAGAGATTAATGGTGTAAGCCCCTAGATTTTTCGATTATATAAGCAAACCCTAAAAACCGGAAGTCAAAACAAAACCCTAAAGTTAACCTAGTTATATGATTAGTCTAGTGAATCTAGATCCGGCAATCCCGTGTTCTTTAACCCTAGAAAACGAAATTGAGATGACTGTGGAATATGGTTCGTTATAATATAGGAAAGCTTAAAAATATCATATTCGTAATTTCAAGTGTCCTTTGGATCCAAACAGGATCAGTTTTCTAAAATCGTGCCCCGGAGCACCAAATAGTAAAAATATTCCGACAACACCAATAGATTCGTAAAAATATAAGGTTTTCAAAAATATTAGTTTTAGAATTTTTCGGTAACTAAAAATACAGATATATCTTAATTACACGTATTTTCTTTACTACCGGTATTTTATACTTGTCTACTATTCATATTACTTTTTACTTTTATTACTACTCACTTATCTCTACTTTTTCTTACACTCTATTCTTACACTCTACCATACCTATACCTTATAATTTATCGTCCCCATACAACTTTAATCATATCATACTTTACACATTACTTCTTTTATTACAAAACAAACAAAATAAATTAATTCTCCCCCCCGGGGCCCCCCCCCCCCCCTTCTACAAGTACTAGAACCGGCGCCTCCCCTCTCACTCTTCCATCAATTTTATTTTCTTTTTTAATTTATTTAATTACATCTAATTTCCACTCCAAAAATTTATAAATACCCCCTTCCTCTTTCATTCTTTCACACAACTTATTTCCTACTAAAACTCTCCCAAAATCTCTCCCATGCTCTCTCTTTTCATTAGAAAACCAAGACCCACATAATACTACAACCCATTCTTTTCTTCTTCAAACCAACACATAAACCTTAGGTAAAAGTTTCTTCCATATACTCATCATGTTCATATGACTTAACATGAGTTTAGTGTATGTTTCTTAGACTCATTGAGTTAAAGAAGCAACAATCTATTCATGTTTTGTTTTTGTTCATGTTCTATTCTTTTCTTTATGGTATTATGTTGTTATTATTATTATTATTGTTCTAACCTAACATATATAAAGTCTTATATATATTATGTATATATATTTATAAGGTTCCCAATACTTGACTTTATTTTTATGGTCTTATTTTATTTATCTTATTTATGTTGTTTTTATATTTCTCATAGTTATATATTCTCATTCATACATGAATATGTTGTTATTGTCTCAACTATAATGAAAATGAGTTTTCTTAAATAATAAAAAATGAACTCTCTTTAAATGTGAATTTTGTCACATAAGAAATTACTTTCCTTATAGACTTGAAATTATCTTAAACAAATATTTTTTCTAAAAGTTAGATAAGTTAGCTCAAGTTTTAGTAATAATATGTGGATTTACCAAGAAATACATAAAGTGAAGTTATCACAAACTCTCTTTTCAAACCAATAAAATAAGAAAGTTTCTTTAAACTTAATTTCTTGTTTAAACAAAAGATTTCTTAAATTCAATTGTCGAAGTTTTCTACTAACACATTAAAAATACTAAAGTCTAGATAAGTTTTTCAAAATTAACTTATAAGGTCATTTCTTTTAAAGTGGATCTAACTTTATAAAAGCTATAGAACATATAACCATGAAGTATTTAGAAAGACTATGTTTTCCAAAACATTAGAAATAAAGCAGTAGGAGTTTAAAAAGATTAAAATTACTTTTATTTAGGAAATGGAGTTAAAGGAAGGAGAAGCTCACTTATAGTAAAATAAGAAATTTTCTTAACAAAACTAATTTCTTCACAAGTCATAAGCTTATCTCACTTTCAAACATATTGTTTTACAAGATCATTGTTGAGACACACCATTAAATTCATGCATATGGTTTGAGCATATATATTATATATATATCAAAGGATTTTTCAACCATACAATATATCTATATTTTTGTACAAAAGCTCTCGAATGAAGAAAAGTTTGAAAACTCTAGTTTTAAAAATCGGAAAAATTCGTATCAAATCTGCACGCTACTATTTTGAGACCCAAATAACTTCTTTTGATAAAAATAACCTTAAAATAGATAGATCTTTCGAGTAGGTAGAAATTGTATATAATATGCGAAATTCCGAGTTAAAATAGCAAGTTATGGCCATTTTAAGTTGGAATTTCTTTCATAAATTTTTATGAATTCTCTAAGGTAGAAGTATAGAATTTGAATAGATCTTGATGAAATACTCATGATGGGTATTTCTTTTGTTTAGGTGTCGAGGATCACGATCTTGTCTTCCCCGAGGATTACTTCGACTCCTAGATCGCTATGGACGAGTGAGTTTCCTTTACGCTTATGTATTCGCGCATGTGCTTGTACAATAGAGCACTAGATGTTAGGAAAAGATAAAATTGATATGCATGTGAGATATTTGGGAACTATGTATGTGAATCGTTGTGTGCTATCAATAAACAATAAGTATATCGGAACCCGATTTGTGATTGATATAAATGTTCCATGTATGTATTGTTATGTGTACAAATATTATTTGATCGCTTTAAATGATTTACTGTCATATTGAAATACCCATATAATAAATTGCTTATACATATCACTTAGAATATCATTTCGAAGTTTTGCTACTACTCTTCAGCATGGGACCGGAAAGATAAGCTGGCTAGCTACATCTTGAGAGTTAGGACGTTCGAGGAATACGGCCTTAAGGTGTAGCTGAGCTGGATCAATCGCTTTAGGTATGGAAGGCCCGGGGACTAGTAGTACTGTTCGTTGGAATCCCAAGATGCGCGCAAACTCTAAGGAGGTCGTTCGGGGCCCAGTTCAAAGCATTCCCTAACCACTGATGGAGGGGTAAATCCATCATACATACGAAACCGGATAGTCGTATGTAATGTTTGATCATATGGTTGTTGCATTTCATATGCTTGAATTAATAAACTTGGTTGATTGCTTGTTATGAGTACTTTGCGTAGGAATATCTCACTAAGCAAGTTATTCTTATACTCCTATAGACTTTTGATATTGCAGGATTATCTTTTGCACCCGAGACCACCTTGATCCCCAGTAGAATCCTTATTTTGAGAAGCTTTTGGAGGAATTCTATTTTGAGGTCATAAGTAGATTTTTTCTAAAATCTTTTAGCTTTAGTTATTTTATCTTTAGTAGAACTATTGTTATTATCGAGGGAATGCCCTTAGAAGATGTAAGACTTTGTATTTTTAATGCAATATATTAAGTGATATTTTGTATGATCCGCCACCAATATCTTAAAATTATTACTTCACCAGTCTCCCTTTGATGTGAATGTATGCCTGTACCGATATAGAAACTTTCAGTGACTGAGGTAGTCATTCTTAAGTTTTAATATTGTGTACGGCGGTGTCACGTTTAGGGTACCCGTTGGGGCGTGACAAATGGGTAGTGTATTGTTATTTTTCTTGAAGATGTAGGGAATGGTAGAGAGTATTTTGAGAGAGATTTGTTGGAGAAGGTTTTGAGAGGGAATTTTGATAGAGTTTTGTTATGTAAAATGAATGTGTGAAAAAATTAAGGAAGAATGAGGTATTTATAGAATTTTTGGAGTGAATTTTTGATGTAATAAAATAAATTGAAAAGAAAATAATAATGAGAAAGGGAGAGGGAGCTGGCGCATCATGGAAGAGGGAGAGGATTGTTGTTTGTTTTGTGATTTTTTGTAAAGAAAAGAAATAATGTGTAAGGTTTGATGTGAATAAAGTTATATTGAAAATGTAAAATGTAAAAAGTAAAAAAATAGGTATGCAGGTAGTAAGAAATAGGTGTAAGAAAAAGTAGAGATAGTGAAATAGTAATGAATAGTAGGAATAGTACTATGAATAGTAGACTAAACATATAAAATACCGATAGTAATAAAAATACGCGTAAACGAGCTCTATGAGTTATTTTTAGTTACCGAAAAATTATGAAACTGATATTTTTTAAATCCTTGTTTAATTACGAGTCTTTTGGTGTTATTGGAATATTTTTATTATTTCAAGCTCCGAGACATACTTTTCAAGAACTAATCCCATTTGAGTCCGAAGGACACTCAAAATTCATGAATATGATATTTTTATGTTACCCTATATTATTACAAACTATTATAAGCTATTAACTTAATTTCATTTTCTAGGGTTTGAGAACGCAGGATTGCCGGAGTTAAAATTGCTTGATTGTCTTGGTCTTTGTTGACTTTTGAAGTTCCGATTTGACTAGGGTTATGGTTTAATCCAACTTTACCCTAGAAATTGAGGGATTTATATCAGGGATTAGATAGGTGGTCCTTCTCATGTTCGGGTTTTCAAATCGAACGGTTATTGAACTTTCTTTTTTTTCGTTTTTGAAGATTCTCTTATAAAGTCACGTGATCGAAATTACTTAAGGTTCGATTTCAAATTGGATCAGACTTTAGGGTTTTGATTCGGTATTCCAAAATCATTCTCGAAAAAATTCAGGGGCCTACAGTTACAAAATCTAAGGGTTTCTATTATACTTGTATTTTCGATTCAAAAATTAAGTTTGCTCTATTTTTATTATCCTTGAAGGTTAATTATTGATTTGGTTTGACTTTTGGTATTAATTTTAAATTTTGAAACTAAGATTTACGGAAGAATTTAGGGCTTTATAATTTTTTTTTCATTAATTATTATCCGATAAGTTATCTCATTTGCATGTTAAGAAGAGGTTTTGTTTAACTAGTAGAATTTTGATTTTAAAAAAAGAAAATTGCATTATTTGGTTATTAAACATCATTTAGACATATTGTCTTGATTTGCATGTTAAAGATCAGATAGATAAATTGTTTAATAAGAATTTTGAGTCAAATGATTACTAGACCTTCATTTCGTTTTTTAAGGTGCTTTTTTCTTAAGTTATGCAATTATGTATTTGATCTTATTTAGCATTTCTAGAGTTCAGTTTTAACTTGGTCGTTTTAGGGTTTAGATTTTGGTATTAGCTCTAAGATTATTTTTTAAGAGCATCGAAAAATTTAAGGGTTTATAGATACACAAAAATAAGTATAGAATTTCAACTTTCCATTGATTGATAGGATTGAAAAGAATTAGTATCCCCAACCAAACAATCAAAGATAGCTTACATTTATATCAACCTGAATGGTAAAGGAAATATTATTCATGATTTAAAATTAGTATCTACATTTCTAACTTAACTCTTCAAGTGCTTATGATAACTATCTAGGGTAAGGTGACTCTCATTCACAACAATCTTGTCCTGTCCCACTCTTATGGAGTTACCTGCAAAAAAAAATCTATTGGAGGGTGAGCAAAACCACGGCTCAATGAAATAGGAGTGCAATTTCCTCAATACTACCTCAAGCACAAGCAAGTAATCAACCATATTCTATGCATGAATACTCATATGCAGCAATGTTGTCAGAACTGAACCGGGTTTTGACCCAGACAAGCTAAGGGGTTAGGGGTCAGAGGGTCAAACTAAGTTCAATCGGGGGTTAAACTGGGGTCACAAAAGGTATAAATATAAGAGATAATTTAATTATGAAAGACCAATATACGTGACATCACTCAATTGAATATATATATAGATCAAATTCATCAATTAATTATTAAATAAATATGATATAATGATTGTACTTTATAAATTTATAATAAAGTATGAATAAATATTTAAATTTTTAGTTTTATTTTTATTTATTTTTTTTGTTTTTTGCTGTCTGGGTCAACTGGTTCAACCCTTCCAATTTCCCGGTTTAACTACCTGAGTTGATCGGGTCAATCTAAGTCTCGCTGGTTCAACTAAAAAAAAGTCTTAGGCGGGACTTGGCTCGGCTTTAGTGTCAGTTCTTGTCGAACCGGGTTGAACCGGCCTATCCGAGCCGATTTTGACTACAATGATATGTAATGCAAACATCGCACGGGGTCTTTCAGTAACCAAAAGGAAGTCTACAATTTAACCCCTCCTTGATTTAGGTTTAGGGAATACTTATTCCTATTAGTATCTAAGTCATCCAAACTTAAATTCACTTACACAAGTCCCACAACAGCCTTAAGGTGCTCATTTGAAGGTAGCTTACAATTAGACTCGAGACAATAGACCGACATGGCTTCATAATCTACAACTTCCCCAATTCATTTAGTTCATCTTATGAAACCAAAGCTTAACTTAACTTAATTTTTCCTCATGGAGGCCTTAAGGTGCTTAATCTAGAGGTAGCTTAACTTAAATGAAGTGGATATATCCATAACTTAAATTTTCCTATCATTCCATTATCGGATAGTGACGGCAAGTAAGAATGCAATGTTGTGTAACGCATCTCCAGTTTTAGTTATAGTCTAATAGCCATCAATAGTTTTAGGATGACCAATCAATATTCATTTCACTCTAAACAGACAAGATGATAGGGAAAATAGTAATCTTACACAAGAACATATATAAACAGTTCATTCCCAATTATCAATATATTCTTACTTGTTAGACCTTTCACTTATGCTTTGTGAGCTTAAACAAATATACTTATTGTTGATAGTTAGTCGATTTCATTTATTTTTACATTTTAAATCCCCTCCTTTTTCCCTCCATAAATACCACCTCCCTCCTTCACTTCCTATACACTTTTTCCTCACCTTAACAAAACTCTTTCAAAATTTTTTCTCAAACTCTCTCCTCCCTCTCCTCTTCCATGCCATACATACATACACTTACACACATTCATTTGTTCCCTCAAATTTTTCCACATACATCTCCATCTTAGTTAAAACACTAAACTCCCTTCTTAGATTATGTTAACATACATTAGAAATGTGTATGCTATATTTCTAAAATCCTCATTATTCATATACTAGAGAATGGAAATATAGAAACAACATATTGCTCATGTCATGTTTAACTTTATACCCATATTCATGTTTATGTTATGATATGGTTTCTAACATTATATTTCTATAAGTAAGTATGTATATGTAATATATATATTTACTTATATATTTTCTTGAGCCTAAATGCTTACTAATCTAACTCTTTTTATTTCATGCTCTTATTTATTTCATGTCAATAAATTAAGACCAGTCATAATTTTAGTCTTAGACTTGCTCTTAATTAAGTCAAAACAAAAGGGAGACTTGTTCATAATCTAAGTCCTGGAAATACTTAGTTAGAAAATTCTAAGGCTTCCATTATATTTGTTTTGCTTTTGATTATTTTGCTATCTATGGGGACTTGTCCATTTCTAACTCTCAGGGAGCCTTGACATAAATCTATGACTCCCATGTTTTTATTTTATTTATGAGACTGGAATTAAATACAAGTCTCGGAAAGCCTTGAAAAATATCTAAGACTTCCATGATTTTCCTTTTTTATTCTTTCCTATGGAGATTGGAGATTATTTAAGACCTAGGGAAGTGTTAAAAGTAAGCTAAGACTCCCATAATTTCATTTTGATATTTTTCATATTTTGATTTTTTATATCCTATTTACTATTATGAGTTCCTACTAATAATTTTTTTCTTGATATAGTAATGATTTTTTTTTCACCCCTACATGTACGTGGCCATAAGTAATGTTGTCGATGTAAACATGGGTAATTCCTTATTTTATAAATTAACTATCAAGACTTTATTTTCAACACTTAGAAATTTTTTTCTTATCACTAGGTTTAAATGAATTAAATAGGCACAACTAAATTTTCGAAATCTCAAATAAGTTTTTTCCTAAAATACACAAGTTGATAATTCTTTATTTAAAAAAAAGGAAAGAAAAAAAAAAGCATTGTCTTAAAAAAACTTACCCATAAGATGCGTGTAAGCTTTTCTTTTCAAGAGAATAAAAACCTAGAGCAAGCCTTTTGCATATTTCTTTTTAAGTAATAAAAACTAAAACAATCTCAAGAAAGTTTTCACCTGGAAAAAAATTTCATCCATAAACATAAAGAAGCTCATGTTGTGTAAACTAAATTAGTTAGGAAAAATTAATGTGAACATAAAATATTTATAGGTTCAAAAAAAAATATAATACCATGATTTTTTCAGTTAAGTTTCTTAACTGCAATATCTAAGAATTTAAAAATTTATTAAGAACCAAACTTGGGAAAAATACAAAGTGAATGCACTTAGAATAATATGACAGAAAATAAGTAAAACCATGTCTCACCAAATAAATGTTGAATAAATTTTGGAATAAACATAAGACCCTTAGAGCTTCAAAATAAATATTGAACCATGATCTTTTTTTTAAGTCACATGCTTACAAATTTAAGACAATGAATTATGTCATAAATCAAAAAATAATTTTTCATAAAGCATAACATCTCTACTTTTCACTTTAGATTGTTTTACAAAAATATTATTTTAGAACAACATCACTAGGATCATGCATATAATATGATTTAATGTCCATATTAAATATTTTTCAAAGGTATTAATATCTTATGTTTACTAGAAAGTGTTCAAACAAAGTAAAACTTTGAAGAATAAGAAAAAGAAGGGTTGATACATGTGTGATACAATTCGTACCTATCTATTCCAACCCGTAAATGACCTTAAAAATTAAAAGTAACTTATAAATAGATAGATCTTCGAGTAGGTAGAAAATTAATACTCATATGCGAAATTCTAAGTTAAAATAAGCAAGTTATGACAATTTTAAGTTGGAACTTTTATAACCAGTTAAAATTACACGAATAGATTAAATAGAGTTATAAATTTAAGAAGAATTAACATAAATTACTCATTCCAGGTATTTTTTTGTTTAGGTAACGAGGAATATGACATACATTTCCTCAAGGATCACTCCAACGAAGGATTACACTAAGGATGAGTGAGTTTATTTCCTTAATTATCGTACTTATGTTTATACTTGTAGTATAGACACACTAGAATAGGAAAAGATAAAATCGAAAAGTGCATGTGCCTTATAATATTGGTTAAATTATATTAAGCATACAGGCTTGCATTGTCAATAATCAAATTGTTGTTTTAAGTATTCTATTGAAGTGTTTCAATTCTATGATCGCCTCTAAGATATTTAATATCCTGCTAAAAGAACCTATTTAAATGAATTCATACATAACGAAGTGTGTCACATTGTATTTATTACTATACCTTTGGTGGGACAAAGTATAGTAGTGAGGCACGCAAAGGCTCGAAAAACTACATTTGGCGTGTAGGAGCCCATAAGAACTACAATTAAAAGGTGAGTAGTAGCCTTAAAGAGCTGCAAAAATTTTATTTGTGAACTTTGGTCGTATGGGCCTGGATCACCTAACCTCGAATGGAGGGCATAAATCCATTCAAAATATGATTTCCAATTAGTCATGTGTATTACTTACTCACGTATTTGATGCATCTCATATACTTGTCTAATAACTTGATTGATTTACTTGTATGAGGACGTTAATGCGGGAATATTCTCATCAAGCTAGTTATGCTTAATCCCCAATAGTTTGTTTTTATAGGAAAATCATAATGCTAGGATTGGGATAGGAATCGAGCGTAGAGCGTGTCAAAGATCAAGTCATGATAATTAGAGGGTTAAAATGTCTATGGACTAAATTTAGTTAAGAGAAAAGACCCAAAACTTGATTTATTTCTTTTGTTATCTCCTTTGATAGTAGATGATAGATAACCTAAGTTACTTTACCTTATTTAAGGTATTCGATTTTCTGTGGTCCTTGTGATTTATGGAAATATCGGTATCCAAAATTATTTTGTTAAATATATATATATGTATAACATATGGAGAGAATAAGTAATTATAGTCTCACAATCTCTTACTTGTAAGGCGAACTTCATGTTATCGGTGTACACGTGATATAACGACTTTAGAGTAAACCTACTAGGCTCCTAATTAGGGTTCATGACCTGGTTTTCAGTTTAGCTCTAGGGTATTATGATCTGCGAATAGCTTTAGTATTTACTAAAGGAAAAGGAAAAACGTCTATTAAAATTCTAACATGTTTTTAGCTTCCGTATAACTTCTTCTTGTCACTCACTTTACTCTCACTCCTCTGCAAACTCTCCTCTACTAGTTTCATCAATTATAATGGAAGTATAAAATCTATTTCTTTTATCATTCATTACTTTACCATTCCTCACAATCTATTAACAGTCTCTTTGTTTTTCTTTCTTTAAAACCTTGACCTTATTTTTTCCTTTGTTTTTTCTATCACTAAAGAAAAATTTACTAGTTACCACCAATATAGGTTATTAGACTATGGTGGTTCATATGTATTATCCAATCTTGTTTGTCACATTGTCGAGCCTGGATTTTTCCACTTTATCTGGTTCATTTCTCCTAACCCGATTCACATTAAACCCGAACCCATTTAACATGAATCCTCGACTAGGGGTTAAAAGAAATTTTAATTTTCGAAAATTTTTTTAGAGTCGCCACCCGATATAAATCGGGAAAAAATAAAAGCTAGGATCAATGGGTCGGTTGATCCTAACTTAGCTACTAGTCTGCGAAAATTTGATTTGAAAAATCAACTTTTAAAACCAGATATCATGGATTCGGGGGCTAACCTATTAAAACCAAATCGGTTACCACTTTCGGAATTTTAAATTTATAATCTATCCTTTTTATGCTAAAAAAAAAACTCTAATAATATAATACAACAGAAATATTTACAAGTCACATTTTTGTTTTTATTTTTTATGTGCTTTTCTTCATTTTTATTTTTTATTATGAATATCAACAAGATATCTTACATTTACAAAATATTTATTCAGAATAAAAAAAAAATTTCATTTTTTAATGTCGCCCCGCAGGTGCCTACGTACTCGCTAATCGAGATCAGACAAAACGTAGTTCTTTTAAAAAAAATTTTAATTTGTTGATCAATTTTATATTTTTGAACTTTTATCACTTTAAGTTCATTAAATTTTGAATTTTTATGAAAAATCATTTTTGACGGTCCTATGATCTAATCAATTGATTTTCATTTCATGAAAAAACATATTTTTCTAAGTTCAAAAATCATTTTTTATTATTTTATTTTTTTAAAAAAATTTGGTTTTGGAAAATCCAATTTTATCATTTTTATTTATTTTGTTTATTTATTATTATTTTTTATTTTTTAAAAAAAAATTATTACATAAATTCACAATATATTCATAATATTTTACAATATATTAAAATTATTTTTCATGCATTAAATATGCATTTCTAAGGCAATTTATGTATAAATACACATTAAAAATATTCAAAAAATGTCAAAAATATCAAAAAAAATAAATTTATATAAAAATAATTATTTTGATTTTTCTGGATTTTTCTGTATTTTTTTGAATTTTTTATGAATTTTTTACTATTTTTTGCTATTTTTTATTATTTTCTGAAATTAATTATATAATAAAAATATAATAAAATAATGCGGATTGACCTGGACCGTTGGATGAAGCGGACGAGATCTGGAGCGTCGATCGTGCTGACCGATCAGGACCGTCTGATCTCTTGATCAAATATGGAGCGTTGATTTGCTTGATGAAATCTGGACCGTCTGATCTCTTGATTAAATCTGGACCATCTGATCGCTTGATTGAATCTGGAACGTCTGATCACTTGATCAAATCTGGACCGTCTGATCGCTTGATCAAATCTGGACCGTCTGATCGCTTGATTGAATCTGGAACGTCTGATCAGAGCTGACCGTTGACCGTTGACCGTTGACCGGGGGCGGGTTGGACTTCGGATTTTCGGGTTGGATCCGACCCGATCGGGTGAAGAAGACGAAGTCGCGACTTTTCGGGACGGATTCCGGCGACTCCGGCGGTCTTCGGCGGTTGGAAGCTTGTCGGCTCGACTCCTATGGTGGTTGCGCGTCCTCTGAAGGTGGTGGTTCGCGCCAGAACGGCGGCAAGGGGCGGCTCCGGCGGGGTTGTACAGCGGCGCAAATAAAAAATTTAGAAAATTTGCAGAGATTAATTTGAGTAATTTGATCAAATCCAAGCATACTAAAACATCAAAATCAAGTTTTTAACATTCCTAAAACTCTCAATTTTGATCAAATCCGATCCAATCACTTCGAATTTGAAAAATTCGAATTTTTCATCTAAATTCGAAAGTTTCGAATTGGCCTTGTTATGTATGGTTTTCTTTTAAATTGACTTGTGCCTTTTGATCCTAGGAACCCCCTATTTTAGGTTGCAAGCTCAATTTTACGTTTCGTTCAGTTTCAAAAACGAATCGATTTTTGCCTCTTGATTTTTCACGAATTTAATTCGAAAATTCGTGATTAATTTGTTTGAAACTGATGAATTGATGATTGATTTCTCATATCCTTCATCAAATCATTTAATTTGGGTAGATAATTCATTCAATTTTTTATTCAATTCTTGTAACTCCTCATTTAAGTGCAATTGAATGCTTTACAAATTGAATTTTTCCCAATTTTTTTAGCACGAATTTTGTGACTTTTGGGTTGTTTTTTGTTCATGAATTGTGCACTAATCTTTCATATTCCATAACCACTTTGCAATTGCTTCATCAATGTTAAAAACTGATGCAAAGTAAGGTAAAAAGTCACTTTGAGAAAGATGAAAAGGCAAAAATGATAAAAAGGCAAAAATTTGCCTTTGCTAGGGTTTGAACCTGTGTCCTTGAGCTTGAGTGTGTCTTTGGGTCAATGTATTTAACCAACAGGCCATTTGGCCTGTGCCTTGATCACTTAGCCAATTTCATCAATACTTAAGGCTTTTGAAAAAATGAGTTTAATTAAATTTAAGCCTTAATTAATTGGGCAAAAATTGGGTGTCTACAGCTGCCCCTCTTTGTGGTAAAGTTTGAACAAAACTTTTGCCACAAAGACAAAAAGATAACCAATTTTTGCTTAGCTTCTCCTTCCAAATTTTATTTAAGGAGATTTTTATCTTGTGCTAAACTATCTGTCGAGTTTAGACTTTGAGATTTGCTAGGTCAACTGTCGGACCTAGACTTAGAAAACTGATAGACCATCTGTCGGGTCTATATTTTGAAAAAATGATAGGCCATCTGTCGGGCCTAGATTTTGAGATTTGCTAGGTCAACTGTTGGACCTAGACTTAGAAATCTGATAGACCATCTGTCGGGTCTATATTTTGAAAAAAAGATAGGCCATCTGTCGGACCTATATTTTGAAATTTCTAGGTCATCTGTCGGACCTATAGGCTTTAATTTGGTCATTTGTTGGATCTATGGGCTTTAATTTGGTCATTTGCCGGACCTATGGGCTTTAATTTGGTCATTTACCGAACCTAGGGCTTTGGTTTGGTCATTTGCCGGACCTACGGGCTTTGGTTTGGTCATTTGTCGGACCTACGGGCTTTGGTTTGGTCATTTGCCGGACCTATGGGCTTTGGTTTGGTCATTTGCCGGACCTATGGGCTTTGGTTTAGTCATTTGCCGGACCTATGGGCTTTGGTTAGGTCATTTGCCGGACCTATGGGCTTTGGTTTGGTCATTGGGTCTTGGTCACCATCTGGAATGGATGGATTTCTGACTTCTGTCTTGATCACCATCTTGGATAGATTTCTGAATTTTGTCTTGATCACTATCTTGAGTGAATGAATTTCTGAACTCTGTCTTGATCACCATCTTGGATAGATTTCTGAATTCTGTCTTGATCACCATCTTTAGTAGATGAGTTTCTGAATTTTGTCTTGATCACTATCTTGTAGATGGATTTTGTATTTGGTCAGTACTAGACTATCTGTTGAGTCTAGACTGAAGGGTACTTGTGAATTTTTAGTCCATTGGGAGTTTTTTATGATAATTTTGGTTCCATATCCAAAAAGCATGCTTCAATTTTCTATCAAAATTAGTTATCCTTGCAGTAATATTTTCTTTCAAAATAAAAACAATCAATAGACCAAACTGTATAAATGCATTCAGTCAGCATTATAAGATGCTCAAACTTCTTTGTCTGATGATTCAAATGGTGTTTGGTTGTAAATTTATTTGGAAGAATTTTGTGGGTTAGGCTTTGATTTGACTTTAAAGAATTTCAGGCTTTGATTTGACTTCAGAGAATTTCAGGGTTTGATCCGACTTCAGAGAATTTCAGGGATATCAACTTTGTTTATAATTAATCAAAACAAAACCAATTGATCACTTGAAATGACAAATTTTATTGTCAAGGATAATATAACTTTACAGCATCTGAGTTCACAGGATCCTTTAAATCGGGTCCATTCATTTGGGAAAGGATTAATGCTCCTCCCGACAAGACCTTCTTCACTATATATGGTCCTTCATAATTTGGTGTGAACTTTCCTCTGGAATCTTGCACATTTGGCAGCATTTTTCTCAGAACCAATCACCTTCTTGGAAATTTCTTGGCTTAACTTTCTTATTAAATGCTCTAGCCATCCTTTGTTGATATAATTGCCCATGACACATGGCAGTCAATCTTTTTTCATCTAAAGATTTAACTGTTCAATTCTTTGTCTAACCCATTCAGCTTCTTCGAGCTCTGTTTCAGCCAGTACTCGGAGCGAAGGAATCTCAACTTCTACTGGTAAAACGGCTTCAGTTCCGTATACCAGGGAATAGGGCGTTGCCTCAGTTGACACTCTTACAGAGGTTCGATACGCCATCAATGCTAATGGGAGCATTTCATGCCAATCTTTGTATGCAATCGTCATCTTCTCAATGATTCTCTTGATGTTTTTGTTGGCGGCTTCTACTGCTCCATTCATCTGTGGGGGATATGGAGTGAATTCCGGTGTTTAATCTTGAATTGCTGACAAATCAGTCATTGCATTGTTGTTCAGATTTGTACCATTATCGGTAATGATACTTTCTGGAGTTCCATATCGAGCAATGATATCTTTTTTAATAAACCGTACCACAACAGCTTTTGTCACACTGGCGTATGAAGCAGCTTCAATCCACTTGGTGAAGTAATCGATCGCAACTAGTATGAATCGATGACCATTTGAAGCTTTCGGCGAAATTGGCCCAATTACATCTATTCCCCATATTGAGAACGGCCATGGTGTTGACATTGACTGTAATTCCTTCGGAGGAGCATTTATCTTGTTTGCGTAAATTTGACATAAATGACAAGATCTCACATGTTTGATACAGTCTGATTCCATGGTTAACCAGAAATATCCTAGCCTCATAATTTTTTTAGCTAGCATATATCCGTTCATATGAGGTCCACATACTCCCTCATGAACTTCTTCCATTAATTTTTGGCTTCTTTTTCATCTACACATCTCAACAGGGTTGTATCGAATGACCTTCTGTATAGGGTATCTCCGCTTAACAAAAAATGACTCCAGACGCCTTAATGATTTCTGATCCTTTTTTGTAGCACACTCAGGATAGCTACCTGTTTGCAAGAAAATTTTGATATCTTGAAACCATGGTTCGTTTGATTCAATCACAGCACAGAACGCGGGTTCACTTCTTATTCGGACTTGCAAAGGTTGTATTCTTACTCCTTCAGTGAATTGGATCAAAGAGGCCAGAGTAGCCAATGCATCAGCAAATTGATTCTGAGTTCTCGGCACATAAGTGAAGGAAATTTCTTTGAATCTTCCTGCTAACTCAGCCAAGTGATTATGATAAGGAATCAACTTGGGATCCTTAGTTTTGAACTCGCCTCGAGTTTGGAAAATGATAAGTGATGAATCTCCAAACACTTCGAGCTCCTCGATATTCATTTGAATTGCCATTTCTAATCCCATGATGCATGCCTCGTATTCCGCTACATTATTTGTGTAAGGAAACATTAATCTGGCTGATGCCGGGAACTGTTCTTCTTTGGTGAGATAAGGACTGCCCCTATTCCACACCCGTATACGTTGGCTGCTCCATCGAAATACAACTTCCAACTGTTGCTTTCGACTTCTGTTTCTGTTATCTGATGCCTTCATCTGGAAACTGATCTTGTTCCTTCAATTCTTCGTCATCAACTGGGCTTTCTGCGAGTTGATCAGCTAAAACTTGTCCTTTGACTGAACTTTGACTTACATAATGATATCAAATTCAGAAAGTAGCATCTGCCATTTCGAGATTCGACCAACCAAAGCCGGTTTGCGTGCTAAGTATCGCAATGGATCATGCTTCGTAATCAACTCGATCGAGTAAAGAGCGTATACTGTCTAAGTCTGTGCATAACCCATACTAATGCACAGCAGGTTTTTCTATCTCTGAATACTTTTGTTCTCCATTTGAGAATTTCTTGCTCAAGTAGTAAACAGCTCTTTCTTTTCCTTCCTCATCTTTTTGCCCGAGCACAACCCATGGATTCAGGAAGAATTGTCAAGTACAAGAACAATGGTTTCCCGGTTTTGGAGTAACCAGTACTGGTGGATTCGTCAGATATTGCTTTATCCGATTAAAGGCTTTTTCACATTCGTCATTCCATTCAATTAGGGCATTCTTCTTCAGTAGTTTAAACAGCGGTTGGCATTTATCAGTCAACTGTGATATGAATCGAGCAATGTAATTCAATCTTCCCAAAAGGCCTCTGATTTCTTTTAATGTTTTTGGTGGAGGCAAATCCTGAATCGCCTTGACTTTATCAGGATCGATTTCTATCCCTTTTTGGCTAACCATGAATCCTAATAATTTTCCAGATGTCACTCCGAAAGTGCATTTTTCTGGATTCAATTTCAACTGAAACCTCCTTAATCTTTCAAAAAGCTTCCTTAACACCACTACATGATCCTCTCCTTCCTTTGTCTTTGCGATCATGTCATCTACATATACTTCCACCTCTTTGTGCATCATATCATGAAGTATAGCAAGCATTGCTCGTTGATAAGTTGCCCGGCATTCTTGAGACCAAAAGGCATGACTTTGTAACAAAAGGTTCCCCAGGCTGTAACGAATGTGGTTTTGACCTTATCTTCTTCGGCCATTAATATCTGATTATACCCTGAAAATCCATCCATGAATGAAAATAGATGATTTCCAGCGGTATTGTCCACTAAAACATCGATGTGAGGTAATGGGAAATTATCTTTGGGGTTGCTTTGTTTAGATCTCTGAAATCCACACAAATTCTCACTTTCCCGTTTTTCTTAAGCACTGGCACTATATTTGATACCCAATCCGAATAATCAGAAACCTCAATGAATCCTACTTCAAGCAACTTTTTTACTTCATCCTTGATTTGGAGGAGTAAATCCGGCCTAAATCGCCTTAATTTTTGCTTTATAGGTTTAAAATCCTCCTTTGTTGGCAATTTGTGAACCACAATGGATGGGTCTAAACCGGGCATATCGCTATACGACCATGCAAAAACATCCAAGTATTCGGCTAGTAACTTGGTTAAATCTTGTGCCGTGCTCTCAGGCAATTTTCCCCCTATTCTCAGATTCCTAGGGTTTTCGCTTGTTCCCAAATTAATCACTTCAATGGTTTCGGGAATTTCGAATCCTTCCTTGTTCAAAATTTTGCCAAATTTCTTGTGTTCTAAATTGATAATCAATATCATCTTCAACGTCTAACCCAGTAGAGTTAGAGGTGATATTGATATTTTCATTAATTATACGCGCGAGATATCCCTGAACTTCATCACAATTGTCGGATCTGGTTGAATATGAATGAGGAATGTATGAGAATAGTGAAAGCACAAAGAAATAAATTTCATTAAACTGGGACGGTGTTTAAGTACACTTATTTGAGCATCACATAATACTGAAAAACACAAAACACAAATCTAGTCTTAGATAAGTTCTTACTTAAAAGACTTAATACTAGCGCAAGGCACAGAGAACCAATTTCTCAAGATCATTTCTTTGGATGAAGCATCTTCTTTGATATCATCTGGCTGCTGGATATGATGTGGCTTTGGAAAGGAATGGCTGATGTGAGGATTTTGATGATTGGATCATACTCCTTGTCGAGCTTCCTCCTTCTCATTTGGTTTTTCATTTCTGCCACTTCAGCACAAGTGGGGGAATAACCCAGTCCAAAGGTTCCCACCTGAGTTTCTTTCTCATCATTCATCATACAGACTTCGTCAAACATTTGGAGCCCGAAGTCTTCTTCTCCTTCTTTTCCAATGTAAGGGACAGCTGTCTCCTTGTAAATGGCATAATCCTGTTCTCCCATAACAGTGATGAGTTGACCATTGGCTATGAACTTAACCTTCTGGTGCAGGCTTGATGGTATTGCCCTGGCAGCATGGATCCATGGTCTTCCCAACAGCAGATTGAATGTTCTGGGGATATCAATCACTTGGAAAGGAATAATGAAAGTTTGAGGCCCGATGGTGACTTCTAACTCCACTTCACCTATTATATCTCTTTTTGATCCATCAAAAGCACGAACCACAGTAGAGCTTGGTTTGATGTCTGACGGTTCAATCCCCAATAGGCTCAAAGTGGCTAAGGGGCACACATTCAAAGAGGATCCATTGTCTACTAATACTCGAGAGACGATCTTTCCACAGCTTTTGACTACGATGAAGAGGGCCTTGTTATGTTGATCTCCTTCCTCTCCCAGTTCTTCAGATGAAAAAATGATTTGCTCATTTGCAAAGATTGAATCGATTATATGCCCCAATGCTTCTTCTGATACGCCTTCTGGAACTTTCACTTCTTCTAAGGCTTTGAAAAGAGCCTCACGGTGTACATTAGAGCTAATCAGCAGACTCATGAGCGATATTTGGGCAGGCGTTTTGGCCAACTGCTCGACAACTTTGTATTCACTTGCTTTCATCAGTTTTGCCAATGCTGACTTCTCTTCATCTTTCTTCCCTTCTTCATTTTGCTGCTGTGGCATATTCACAGTTGCATTCTTCCGGTCGACTCATAAACTCTTCCTGAGCGAGTAAGGCCACCAACCATGGCCATTGAAGCATGATTTACCGCCTTATAATCAAATGGAGCGGCTTTATAATCACTCACAGCAAGGGGTATCTGAAAGGTATAGTTCCTAGGCTTTGATGAAGTTGATCCATCTTCACTACCTTTGCCTATTTCGATTTTGATGGATCTAGGTCCACCTTCAATCATGCACACAAGCTCTTCTGGATCCGGAATCTCAGCGGTAATCATATTGATAACTGGTCCATGATTTGGCAATGGGTTAGTAGAGACGTTTGGAGCTTCAATGAAATCCAACTGGATGACTTTTGCATCAATAAGATCTTGGATTTTATGCCTAAGCCTCCAGCATCTGTCTGTTGAATGCCCGATTTGCCCCATGTGATATTCACACTTCAGCTCAGGATTGTAATTTCTAGGCTTGAAGTCTTCCCTAGGAACTTCAAGATTGATCAGATTATCGGCCCTTAATTTAGCTAATACTTGGCTAAGGGGAACCGGAATTCGAGTGAAGTTCCGCCTGTTGAACCTTGATTGTTGATTTGGGACTGCACTTTGTTGAGTCTGATCCTTATTCTGATTTTGATTCTGATTTGTTGACAACACGAATGACTTAGTAGGGCCAGTTGCATCTGAAGTATTGACCATGCTGACGGTTGAATCTTTCCCTTTGTATGGGACATTTCTCGGTGCAGTATATTTCTTTTCTTGTTGCAATTTTCCTGCTGAAATTGCATTCTCAATCCTGCATCCAGCTATCACCACTTCTGAGAAACTTGCTGATGCATGCCCAATCAGATGGGAAAAGAAAGGTTCCTCTAATGTGTTGATAAAAGTGAAAGTGAGGTCTTTTCAGGCATCGGGGTGGTGATCCTTGCAGCCAATGCTCTCCAGCGCTGAGCATACTCCTTGAAAGTCTCTTCTTTCTTCTTCTTCAGATTGCTTAAATCCCATACCGAGGGCGCCATCTCAATGTTAAACTTATACTGATTAAAAAATGCCCTAGCCAACTTGTCCCAAGTATCAATTTTGATGGTCTAATTGGGCGTACCAGGCCAAAGCAGCACCAGTAAGACTGTCCTGGAAGGTTTGCACCATCAGCTTGTCAAATTTAGCATATTGCCCCATTCGTCGTACATACAATCTGGTATGCATATTAGGACAACCTGTCCCGTCATATTTTTCAAATTCCGGTGCCTTAAATTTCTCAGGGAAGGCACCTTCCTCATATTGAGGCAAATTCAGGATCGCGGTTTGATCAAAACCATCGAACGTCTTCATTTTCTCAAGCAGTTTTCTCTCCATTTCTTTAGCCTGAGCTTCCAGTTCTTTCTTCAACTCAGCCGCATTAAACTCATTTGGTGACTCCTCTTGCTGAATAAGCTGTCCTTCAATTTCTTTTCCTTTCTGTGACCTTGAGATTCTTCAGAAGTTGTGGGGGTCTTAAGTTGTGCAAGACTCTGTGTTAAAGCCTGCATCTGTTCAGCAATTCCAAGGAGGGTTTGTTCCACGGTGTTGAGTCTTTGCTCATTGGTCTGGTCTGTGGGGTTGCTCCCGGTGTTAGACATCTTAGCTCGGGATCTGGTAACAATAGGGCTCCTAACCGGCTTGGACGCTATCTTTCAAGTTTTGACTTAAACTCGAATTTGCTAGACCTGGACATTTATTATTTATTAATATTCTTTAAGAATAAATGAATTAATATACATATGCAAGAATGTAGATATGCTATCACAGATGCAAATGGGGATATTGACCAATGATTTAAAAAAAACATTTGTATTAAAAGATAATGTTTGCAACAAAAACTTCTAATGGTTTAGAAACCTTATTTCCTAGTGACTGAATCAAAACTACTTTCTAATGGTTTCAAAGAACCTTGATTCCTAAGGACTAAACCTAAACCAACTAAACCAGTCTTCTTGTCTTAGTGGGGCAAACAATCTTGTCTTCCAGGGCTAGAATTTTCTTTCGAGCTGCCTTCAACTCAGCCTCTAAGAATGCAATTCTGCTTCCAGCACTTTGCAGGCGATCCACCATTTCCCTCTCTCTTTCTTGGAAATCTCGGTGACATACTTCCAGGCGAGCCGAAACAGCTTCCATGTAAGCAGTTGTTTCAGGGTCAGGTTCCGATGGTGCTGGTTGAAGGATATCGGGAGCTTCATATCGAATATCCTTATTCTTCTTCATTTGGCTAGCCACATACCACCTGGTTGCTCTATACTTCTTGGTTTCCTTACTTTCTGGCTCGACTTCAAAAACCGGCTTCACCTCTCTATTTTCCCATATAGCTCGGATTTGATTCAGCTTGAATTCTTTAGCTGGTAGTATCTTGGTTGGATCCAAATAATCTAGAGTGACTTGCTCCAAATTAGGCTTGACAGTAATATCTTGCAGCATACCATACTGTCTGATAACACTTGAGGGATAATAACCAGTACAGCCGGTGAGTCCAATTAGGGGTACTGCCATGTATTCCTTGCAACTTAGGATGGCTGCAGGGCTTTTGAACCAGCGAGCTTGCCACATCATGTCTTCAGGTGGCATGTCTTCAAGAATGGCAATTATATCCCATAGAGGATGATCATCTTCCATGTGGACCCTTTCAGCAAAAGATTGGATAAGATCATATTTCAGACTGATGAGGGATCCATTAGCCAATTCTTTTCCGTATTGCTTAATGTGGCTAGCAAACCAAACCATCAGTAAGTGCATGCTTGCTTTGAACTTGCCTTGTCCTTTAGACTTGATGTGATTCAGACTACGGACTTGTTCGGCTAGAAGAGCGGAGAGGATTTGCCAGCTAAATATTGAGAAACCAGCTCTATGACCCGGAAGTGGATGAACAAATTGCCATTAGGGAAGAGAATAGTTGCAAAAGCAGCTACTATGAAGGCATTAACCCGGTTTTCTTCCCAAACTTCAAGTGGTATACTGAAAGTGGATCGGTTGCTTTTAAAGTATTCAGGAGTTCCAAACCATCCATCATGTGGTTAGCCGGATGCAATATTCATTGCAATCATTGATAGCTTCAATAATTGGTCCCCTCTTGATCCCCAAAAATTCTGATATAACACGGACCGGGCTATGCTTGAAGTTCGGAACATAGATTCCTTCAGAGGTAGGAGGTGCTTGGAGTAGCCTAGTATATTCCTCAATGGTCGGGCTAAGTATATGCTGACCCAAACGGAAGACAACTTCTTCAGGTTCCCATAGATGAGTGAGGGCTCGGAACATGGTGAATGGAACATGGATCTTTGGTAGGCTGAGGATTGGGCCTAATCTATCCTCAATGAATGACTTTTGGACCGGACTAAAACTGACAAACCATCGGTCCAGTAGGAGCATTGGATCTTTGAAAGGTTCCACTCGATTTTCTCTAATAAGGCGAGCCCATAAGCTATCGCTACTGTCGGTTGAAGACATCATTTTCTGAAAATTTTTTAAAAGGTATAAGCTAATATTTACAAAATTTTTTAATTTTTTGACAGCTTTTATATTTTTTAGAATTTTTTTTTTTTTTTTAAGTATTTACATATATACATTTATATTTCAACTCCATTTTTTTTTAGAAAAAGTTGGTCATATCCCATGCTAATGAATGCATGATTTGGTAGGGTTCTATAGGTTCCCCGATTTAGTGGTACTAAACCGGAGTGGGAGGACATTTCTTGATCTAGAGGGTGGAAAGCCACAGCCCCCGGACCTTACTTCGTCCTCCTCGCTTAGGCTCTTAAGACGGCCCTGGTACGACCGTATCTAGCACAATTATGCTAATGCAAATGCAAATGCAAATCATAAAACAAACTCTTTTTTTTTTTTTTATTTGTAAGGTTAGTATATATTTACAAAAACAATTATTCAATATAATATACAAATATATCACATATTTCACAAAAATTGAGCAAGGATAAATTAAAATTTAAATTCCTAAGTGGCTAGCCCTCTTTTTTAAAAAAAAAAAATTAATAGTCCCCAGTGGAGTCGCCAAGCTGTCGAGCCTGGATTTTTCCACTTATCTGGTTCATTTCTCCTAACCCGATTCACATTAAACCCGAACCCATTTAACATGAATCCTCGACTAGGGGTTAAAAGAAATTTTAATTTTTGAAAATTTTTAGAGTCGCCACCCGATATAAATCGGGAAAAAATAAAAGCTAGGATCAATGGGTCGGTTGATCCTAACTTAGCTACTAGTCTGCGAAAATTTGATTTAAAAAATCAACTTTTAAAAACCAGATATCATGGATTCGGGGGCTAACCTATTAAAACCAAATCGGTTACCACTTTTGGAATTTTAAATTTATAATCTGTCCTTTTATGCTAAAAAAAAACTTAATAATATATTACAATGAAATATTACAAGTCACATTTTTGTTTTTATTTTTTATGTGCTTTTCTTCATTTTTATTTTTTATTATGAATATCAACAAGATTCTTACATTTACAAATATTTATTCAAATAAAAAATTTTTCATTTTTTAATGTCGCCCTGCAGGTGCCTACGTACTCGCTAATCGAGATCAGAAAAACATAGTTCTTTTAAAAAAAAAATTAATTTGTTGATCAATTTTATATTTTTGAACTTTTATCACTTTAAGTTCATTAAATTTTGAATTTTTATGAAAATCATTTCTGATGGTCCTATGATCTAATCAATTGATTTTCATTTCATGAAAAAACATATTTTTGTAAGTTCAAAAATCATTTTTTTTATTATTTTATTTTTTTTTTTTAAAAATTTGGTTTTGGAAAATCCAATTTTTATCATTTTTATTTATTTTGTTTATTTATTATTATTATTTTTTATTTTTTTAAAAAAATTATTACATAAATTCAAATATTCAGAATATCTTACAATATATTAAAATTATTTTTCATGCATTAAATATGCATTTCTAAGGCAATTTATGTATAAATACACATTAAAAATATTCAAAAATGTCAAAATATCAAAAAAAATAAATTTATATAAAAAATAATTATTTTGATTTTTATGGATTTTTCTGTATTTTTCTGAATTTTTATGAATTTTTTACTATTTTTTGCTATTTTTTATTATTTTCTGAAATTAATTATATAATAAAAATATAATAAAATAATGGGATTGACCTGGACCGTTGGATGAAGCGGACGAGATCTGGAGCGTCGATCGTGCTGACTGATCTGGACCGTCTAATCTCTTAATCAAATCTGGAGCGTTGATTTGCTTGATGAAATCTGGACCATCTGATCTCTTGATCGAATCTGGACCGTCTGATCGTTTGATCGAATCTGGAACGTCTGATCGCTTGATCGAATCTGGACCGTCTGATCGCTTGATCTAGACCGTCTGATCGCTTGATCGAATCTGGACCGTCTGATCAGAGCTTACCGTTGACCGTTGACCGTTGACCGGGGGCGGGTTTGGACTTCGGATTTTCGGGTTGGATCCGACTCGATCAGGCGAAGAAGACGAAGTCGTGACTTTTCGGGACAGATCCGGCGACTCGGCGGTCTTCGGCGGCTGGAAGCTTGTCGGCCCGATCCTATGATGGTTGCGCGTCCTCTGAAGGTGGTGGTTCGCGCCCAGAACGGCGGCAAGGGGCGGCTCCGGTGGTGGTTGTACGGCGGCGCAAATAAAAAAATTTAGAAAAATTTGCAGAGATTAATTTGAGTAATTTGATCAAATCCAAGCATACTAAACATCAAAATCAAGTTTCTAACATTCCTAAAACTCTCAATTTTGATCAAATCGATCCAATCACTTCGAATTTGAAAAATTCGAATTTTTCATCCTAAATTCGAAAGTTTCGAATTGGCCTTGTTATGTATGTGTTTTTTTAAATTGACTTGTGCCGTTTGATCTAGGACCCCCTATTTATAGGTTGCAAGCTCAATTTTACGTTTCGTTCAGTTTCAAAAACGAATCGATTTTTGCCTCTTGATTTTTCACGAAATTTAATTCGAAAATTCGTGATTAATTTGTTTGAAACTGATGAATTGATGATTGATTTCTCATATCCTTCATCAAATCATTTAATTTGGGTAGATAATTCATTCAATTTTTTATTCAATTCTTGTAACTCCTCATTTAAGTGCAATTGAATGCTTTACAAATTGAATTTTTTCCCAATTTTTTTTAGCATGAATTTTGTGACTTTTGGGTTGTTTTTTGTTCATGAATTGTGCACTAATCTTTCATATTCCATAACCACTTTGCAATTGCTTCATCAATGTTAAAAACTGATGCAAAGTAAGGTAAAAAGTCACTTGAGAAAGATGAAAAGGCAAAAATTTGCCTTTGCTAGGGTTTGAACCTGTGTCCTTGAGCTTGAGTGTGTCTTTGGGTCAATATATTTAACCAACAGGCCATTTGGTCTGTGCCTTGATCACTTAGCCAATTTCATCAATACTTAAGGCTTTTGGAAAAATGAGTTTAATTAAATTTAAGCCTTAATTAATTGGGCAAAAATTGGGTGTCTACACACATTTTGAAACTTTCCAATCAATATGAATTCTACAGCATAATTTCACTCCTCATTTACTTCTATTTTATTTCAATCTTTCATATTTAAACTTCATTTCAATAGATTAAACAAAATTTTTTTATCTATTTTATATAATTTTCTTATATATTTTATAACAAGATACCATTAAACTTACAACTCTACCAATTTTCAAACCTTACATTTTCAATTCTTCTCAGAGTCAAATTCATTGAATTTTCTATTTGTTAGCAAAATCATTTGATTTATGTATTTTGATAATTTCTTTATTAGAAAAGCTTTTTCCTTTTCATTACATCAATTTCTTTAATTTTATTTATCATCTTATTTTTATTCATGTACCAATTTTCACAGTAAATTTGTTAATTTAATTGGTTTGCCTTAATTATTTATTTACTTATGTTTTGGGATATCACTTAGTGTCTTGTCACATGTTGATTGGTTAAATGATAAGAGGCATTAGAGTCATATGAATGAAAAGCTTGAATCATGACAAGAGACATGTAACTTATTTTGTTTGAGCTTTAGTCCTAGTGCATTTGTGAAGATTGATATCAAGAATGGTTTGCATGAGTGTATATGCTATCTCTAAGAGTTTTTTCTTGAGTTGGAAATATAGAACTACTTGAGGAAAAATTGAAAATAAAAATAAAGAGATAGTCTCATTTGAGATATTTACCAAATCTAGCCATAAATGAACATTGGCTATTTTGGTGTTTTATTTAAGGTCTCATAATACTTGGATATCTAATCACAACAACATCTTTGCTTAAGTTGATTGTATTTGCCAAAATACTCTCCCATTGACTCCTACCAAGCTCACCCATGCCTTCGGACCTAGGCACCTAAAAATTTGTATCCTCTTAAAGTTATGATCAAGCTTGTAACACAATCCGACATTGTCATTTGCTAGATTAAGCAACTGCACAACATGCAATTAATTAACAACACAAAATATATCATGCCTTTACCCAATTAGCTTTATAAGCAATCCAAAAAGAGAGAGTAGAATCGAAAGGTAATAAAGAGTTCAATTAGGTTTTGTGGCAATGCAATAAGAAGAATGAATGAGACCAAGAGTGAGATTTGGTGTGTAAACCCCAAAGTTTTGTGACTGGTTTAGCTTAAACCCTAATCCGAAAGTCAACTGAAAACTCGAAAGTCAACCGGAAACCCTAAAGTCAACAAAACCCTAGTTAGACGAAATAGTTTAAGTCCGGCAATCCCATGTAAGCAACCCTGAGAAAGTAAGTAAGAGATTAGCATGTAGAATAGTTCATAATTACATAAGGAAGCTTAAAAAGATCACATTAGTAAAACCGCAAATCGTTTTAAACTTGAATGGATACAGTTCTTGAAAAACGTGTTTCGGGGCTCGGAATAGTAAAACTATTCTGGATATGCCATTAGACTCGTAAGAATGTAAGGTTTTCAAAAATATCAGTTTTATAATTTTTCGGTAAGTAAAAATATCAGATATCGTAATTATACGCGTATTTTCTTACTATCAGTACTTTATTAGTCATATCTACTTTACATTACACTATTCATTACTACTCTACACTATTCTTTTTATCTCTACTTTTCTAACATCTACTCTTACAACACCATAACTTATTACCTTTACTTTTTACCATTCCCATAACTTTATATCTTATCTATCTTACATGTTATTACTTTTAATTCATAAAATTACAAAAAAAAATCAAATCTCTCCCATCTACACACTACATGGCCGGCGCCACTTCCTCTCTCTCTTGCTCTATTTTATTTCAATTTTTCATTAACTAAATCACTCAAAAATCACTCGACATTTTCCTATAAATACCCCCTTCCTCTTTCACTTTTTTCACACAATTACTACCTATAAATTTACTATCAAATCTCTCTCAAATTTTCCTCCCAACATTCTCTCCAAATACTCTCTCAAAACTCTCTCAAAATAATCTTAAACCACCTTCTACATACACAAAACCCATTATCACATAATACTTCGAAAACCTCTTTAGGTAAACTTTTCTTTACAAGTTCTTTCTTCTCATGTCATGTAACTTTACATGACCATGGTGTGAGTTTTTAAAAACTAAATGTTATGGTAGCTACACTATGTTCATGTATTGTTATTGTTCATGAATATCTATTTATGTTTATGTTGTTATTTTACTTTGTTCATATTATTATTGTTATTATATCTAACTAAGTATTATTATATATCTACATATATATATTCTTCATAGCATATAAGCTCGCTTGCAATTTATTTATTTTCATGCAAAGTAATTTATTATTCTTTCATTGCAATTTATTTATTTTTTGTTGTTTTAAGACTAGTCTCTAGTCTTAGACTTATCCTCATCAAGTCAAAACAATTTTTTTTCTTTCTTTTATTTTATTTTCTTTTGGGACTAGTCTACTTCTTAGTCTCAAAAGCCTTAAGAAGCTAAAACTTCCAATACTTGACTTTATTTATTAATTATGTTATTTTTGCTTGTTATTATTTCTCATAATCATGTCATTAAGATTGTTGTCCAATTTTACAAGCTCCAATTATATTTGACAAAAATGAGATTTTATCATCTAGAATAGTTTTAATGAATTATAAAATTTGGTTTAATCAAAGTAACATTCTTTTCAAGTTTTAGGAAGAACTCACTATTATTTTAAAGGCTACTTTTTGTTTTAAAAATGCTTTTTAAATCCTTTCTATATTACTTGTTTTCTTAAAAGAAGATGACTTTGATACTAAATAATTTTCATAATATAAGTAAATCCCTTAAAACAAAAATAAGAGTTTCCAAAACCAAGATTTTTCAAATAAATAGTCAAAGAAAACAAATAGGAAAGGTAGCACTAATGTTGAGAATTTAGAAAAGAAGAAATTCATTTTTATCAAAGTCCTTTAGAAAAATAGTAAGACAAACATAAAGTAATTCTTTGAAAACAAAAGAAATCAAAATATTTATTTTAAAGGATTTACAAAACGGATTTCTTGTAAACTATAGTTTTCTAAACTCTTAATTAACATTGTTTTACCCAAGAAGCATGGTTGGACAATAAACACTTGAGCATGGATAAAATATGAGCTAAGTATCTATGAAAAAGAAAATTTTCAACTATATAGATAACTAAGTATTTATCAAAGCAATTTTTGAATGATTTAATGTTTGAAACAAATTGCTTTTGTGATTGGAAAATTCGTGGTGAATCTGATCATCAGTGTTTCAGAGCTTAAATGACTTATTTTGAGAAAAATAGTTTTAGAAATGGATAGATCTTTTCGAGTCAGTACAAATCGGTATATTATATGCGTAATTCCGAGTTAAAATGACGAAGTTATAGCTATTTTAAATTGGAATTATCTCTTATGCGAACTTTGACGTTCTTATGACTATTTTGTCAAATTCAAGAAAGTCATCAGAAATACTCATTTTGGTATTTTCCTTGACTATATGATCCAAGGAAGGATACCCATACCCCGAGGATTATTTCAACTAAGTGGAGTGTGTGAACGACTCATCCGTTTAGAGAAGTATCGATATGGCATCGTGAGTTTATTTCCTTAAATTGCTTTACTTGATTGTGTTTTTAGTTTAGTCGCACTAGAATTAAGAAAAGATAAATTGATATGTATGTGAAAAATCTGTTGAAAGGACCCTAAGAATATTGATGCCGGAATTGATTAAATGTTTGTTTTAGTATAGCACTTGATTTGTATGAAATTCTATGATTACCTTAATATGATAATAATGATGCTATGATTTCATAAATAAATTGATTCATGCGTATCACGAAGTGAGTCACATTGCATTGGGCTATTATCCTTGGGTGAGAAAGATGGTAGCTCAGGTTGAAAGCAACACTTGGCAATTATGATCAAAGCGATTACTTGGCGACATGAATTAAATGCTTGGCGGAAGTCTGGAAGCATGGCTCAATTCAAGTAGATTTAATATGCTTGGCGGTAGTGATCGAAAGAATAATTTTTTTTTTAACTAAAACTACTTGTTTTGAGGTTACGTATCACCAACCCCGAATGGAGGCGTAAATCCATTAAACATATAGTTCCTGGAAAACATATGCCTTGTTTACCCACGTTATGTTGCATTTCATTTGTCTGCTTAAATAACTTGTTTGAGTTCCATTACCAAGAAGTTTATTTATGGAAATAATTTTCACTAAGCCTATTAGCTTATACCCCTATATATATCTTTTGCAGTTTACCTATTTGTGGTGAGGCCACGTGGACCCTACAGCTAGGTATTTTCCTTTTTGGTTAAGGAATTTCTAGATGAGTTTAGTGTTGGATAAGATATAGACTTCATAGAAATATTCTTGTAATAGATATAGTTATTTGTGGTTGAGGAATGCCTCTAAGATTTGTAAGACTATTATTATGAATAAATAAATATTATGAATCTTCTTTTCTTAATTTGTTATTATATCTTCTTAAGCTTCATAATTCCATGTATGGTCCTCTAAAATTGTGAGAGCACGCCTTACACTTAATATCAAAGCTTTTGGGAGTGACTAAGATTGTCATACTTAAGCTTTAATGTTGAGTGTGGCGGACTGTTACGTTTAGGGTACCCCTTGGGGCGTGACAATGTGCTACAAAGGTGTGGTTAGTGATGTGGCAAAAAGAGAGAGTGAGGTTCGAGTGTCTAAGTGACAAAGGGTAGGACTAAGATTAGGCATTGTGTTTTGATAGTAATATAGTCGTTTGGTTTGTGTTGTGATGACAAGAAGATGAAGTGAGATATAACATGACGCTGTGATTGAGAGTAAAATTGAGATTGAGTGCTATCTTATGGTGATGTAGTCTGTGGGTGGCGGTCGTTGTGGTTGTGGTGCTACGAGATGAAAAAGAAGACTAGCAGAGAAAGATAAGAGAGAATGAGACTAAACTTGTTGTCACTATTGTCTTATGGTGGTGTAGTGGTGGTGTAATTTATGGTCAATAATGGTGGCGATGCACGTGCGTAATAAGAATAAGAGAATAAGAAAGAAAAGAAAGGGGTGGAGAGTGCAAAAGAGTGAATATTGATATGATTGGGGTTAGTATAGTATAAGATTATTATTATTATCATTTAAAAAATTTATTATCTAGCTAGGTTGGTTTTCTCATCAAATCATATCTAAGATTCATAACTTTACTCAAAACCTTATAGAGTTTCAAAATAATATCCAAACTTGTCCTAAAGCCCTTCATTGGCTTTGAATGGGTCAAACAGGTTAGATATTATCTAAAGACTTACCCGCTTAAATACATCCCTACACAAGAGTATGATGTCATTACTAGTTAGTAATAATTGTTTTTAAATTAACATTTTTATATGATAGGTGTTAGTTCCGATTTGTGTCACTCATATGTTATGTAATTCAAAAATATTTTCTACCTGTATTTCTCTTTTTATAAATCAATTTGATGACTCATAAGGACAAGTATACGAATCATACAAGTAGTAGTATTAAATGAGGAACAAAAAGTCGTATATTGTTTTCAAGAGAACTCAAATTAAGTACTAAATTTTAGTGCTCCAAATCTAATCTATGCAAGCTAATTGTAGGATTTTGATAGAGTTACAAGAGTGAAGTATAGACCTAACATTTAGAGGATTATATATAGTGGGAAAGAAACTTAGCCAACAGAACTCAATCAACACTATAACCGTGATACCAAAAGATATCCTTCCTTTGCAATAACAAAATATCTCACTAAAAAATTCAAATACTATAAAAAGGGACATGAGAAAAGAGAAGAAGGCATTGTGGATGGTGAACTCTATCTTGAGTTTTAGGAGTTTACTAGGCACCCGAAGAACCAGTGAGTTTCCATCTTCAACCACACAAAACACACAAACACTCCACATTAACATTCATTCATTTCATAGTTTTTTCATATTTACAAAACCCTAAATCAATTTCTACTATATCATATAGAGTAGAGCTTAAAAAATCAAGTTAGAGTTGAGAAATCATTACCTTGCTCAGTTTCTATCGAGGAAGAGTTGCAACATGAATTCCATTTGCTAGGGTTTGATGGAGCTACATATGTGAATAGAAAAGTTGAGAAGTAGTAGGGCTTAGTGATAACATGTTGAAAGTTTCATTTTTTTTTAATTCATTCTTAGTAACATCAGTACCGTACCTTAATAGTGTTGGACTGTACTTTGGTTTTGTGGACTGAACATTCTATATTCCTTATTGAATGGGTTCTTATCCTTAGCTTATAACAATAGGCCTTATTCTTTTAGTGCTCTCATGAATTCTTGCAAATTCTTGGGTGATATTGAGGTTTTTGTAATGGCAGAAGCAACACGAGATGTTGTGAAATTGAATGAAGAAGTATCATTACATACTAAATAAATTGAAGATTTAAATGATAAAGTTAATGTTATATAATCATAATTCAATAATGGATGAAAGCATAGTTGTCAAAATCACGATTTTATCCATACCATTCTATGAGTTTATGATTTTAAGAGGCCCTTTCGAGTTAACCCGTGCATAGAATCATTTTTTTTTTTTTTTTTGCAGAATCTTACAATTTCATCCAAGTCAATACAAAGTCAGTAGAATCTTACGTTTCTAATTGAATTTGCCGATTTTACCTATATTAGTCAAGTAGGCTAAAATATATAAAACATAATCCTATTTTTACAAGCTCATCAACTACATTGATGCTATATCTTTCTTATTACATTTCAATTTTATTTTTACTCACTCTCTCGCTTTATCATTTTCCTTTCATCCCCCAACTCCCTTTGTCATACATTTATAGAATTCATTTAGGTCAAGTTACAATTGTAAAATTTACAACAAAAGTTATTTATTTCTTTTATATAATTAAAATTTAAGATAAATTGAAACGTTAGATTTTCTTTCAATTCATAACTTCTTTATTAAAAAAAAAAAAAAAAAAAACTTAATTTTGACTCTACTTGCTCTTTTTTATGTATATTATATTGTGGATTAAGAGTTATTATAAAAAAAAAAAAACTTAATTTCTTTATTTTTTTTAACATCCATTACGTATTTCAAGTTTTTTACTACTTTTATAAACAAATGTATAGTTTTTAAAAGCTATTTTATGTAGGTTGTAAAAACTTATATTTCAATGTTTAGGTTCCATGTTCCGATTTTACGCACTCTTTGACGATTCTACATAACACCACGAGTTTGACAACCTTGAATGAAAGGATTAATAAAGTAGATGATAATTTGAGATTTATGGTACAATATGTCCAGAAACAAATGGAGAAAGATCAATTAGAGAATCAAGGCAGAGTTGATACTCAATGTAATAATCTGTCATCATCATATTCTGAGGGGGTAGCAAGGGAATCATGGTCATATACGAAAAGCATCAAGTTAGAATTACCTAAGATTTCAAGACAACATTCGATAGGATGGATCTTTAAAGAACCTTAATTTTTTGAGTTTAATCAAGTTCCAATATCAAAAAGACTAATGCTAACATCATTTGCTATGGAAGGGGATGCATTGGAGTGGTTCCAATGGATGACAAGAGATAATTTGATTCCAACATGGTCATCTTTCATTTCTACAGTTGAAATCATATTTGGTCCATCTACATTCGAAGTTTTTTAGAGTCAATTGTTGAAATTGACACAAATAGGGACTATTTCAGAGTACCAACTACAATTTGAAAAGCTTTGTGATCAAATTTCTAGATTGTTAGAAAAAATTTTGGTCAGTTGCTTCACATTAGGTTTGAGATCTGCTTTACAACAAGAGGTAATGTCATTTAAACCCTCTTGTTTATTGGAAACAATTAATGTGGTTAAACTTCAAGAACATAAATTGAATGACTTATTGAATGCTTCTTAGAAGAATAGCATTTTCACTACGTTCAATAAGTCTATGGGATCCCATACTAGCACATTTAATTACCAATCAATGAACCCTATGACCACTTCTTCATCTGGTAGTTCACATTTTAGAAACAATACTAAGATTAAGCCAATCAAGAAGTCACTACCCATTAATAAATTAACACCAGCTGAATTAGCATTGAGACATGAGAAGGGTTTATGCTACAATTGTGATGATAAATACCATAAAGGTCATTTATGCAAATCAAAATTCCTTTTAATGATTCAGCCAGATAAAGTTGATGAGCATTTTGTTGATTGTGATTCAAATGAGGATGAATTATAAAATGATGATAATGCATTAAAGGATGTTGTGATTAATTATCATGCTATATCTAGAGTAGTAGTACCAAAAACATTACAAATTCAGTAGCAACAATACTGAGATTAAGCCAATCAAGAAGTCTTTATCCATTAATAAATTAACACCAGCTAAATTAGCATTGAGACATGAGAAGGGTTTATGCTACAATTATGATGTTAAATACCATAAAGGTCATATATGCAAATCGAAATTCCTTTTAATGATTTAGCCAAATGAAGTTGATGAGCATTTTGTTGATTGTGATTCAAATGAGGATGAATTATAAAATGATGATAATGCATTAAAGGATGTTGAGATTAGTTATCATGCTTTATCTAGAGCAATAGTACAAAAAACATTATGAATTAGAATGAAGTAAAAGGAACTTTTGTTAATGTTTTGATTGATTCAGGAGTATACATAACTTCATTCAAGAGAGTGTTGCTTGTAAGCTGAAAATTCCTATAGAGGTGATTCCTCAATTTTCTTTGTTGATCTGAAATGGGGATAAGTTGATATGTTCTATATTGTGTAAAAATGTGACTTTAAACCTACAAGGAGTCATTTTTTTCAGTAGAATTTCATGTTTTACCAATCCAAGGACTTGAATTGGTATTGGGAATTCAATGGCTACAATGTTAGGGTCTATTACATTAGATTATACTAAGTTGGCAATGCAATTTAATTGGAGGATAAGGTGATTTGTTTGAAGGGTTCACAAGAGATACATTGCAAAGAAATTAGCTAGAAACAGTTGATGAACATCATGAAAATAGATGAAGTGGCATTTTATTTTAACATTGTGGCTCAAGAGGATGTTTCGTAAGTTGTACACTAGTTAATACTGCTTTTGAAGCATTATTAAGCAGATTCAATGATGTCTTTGTGACCCCTCATCATTGCCTGCACTTCGAAATGTTCGGCATCATATCCGACTAAAGAACAAGGGCCAAAGTGTAAATGTTAAACCTTATCGCTATCCTTATTTTTAAAAGACAAAAATTGAAAAACTTGTTCAAGAAATGTTTGAATCAGGGTTCATACGACCAAGTACAAGCCCATTTTTTTCTCCGATATTATTGGTTAAAAAAAAAGATAGGACTTATGTTTATGTGTAGACTATCAAGCATTGAATCAGGCAACTATATAAGATAAATTTTCTATTCCTACAATTGACGAACTGCTAGATGAATTAGGGGGAGCCACAATGTTTTCAATGATGGACCTAAGAGTGAGATATCATCATATTAGGATATATCCTGGTGATATTAGAAAGATAGCCTCCCCAACACATGAAGGGCATTATGAATTTGTTCTCGTGCCATTTGGTTTATCTAATACACCTTCAACATTTCAGCCAATAATGAATTCATTTTCAAGCATTTTTTAGGAAATTCATTATTGTTTTTATTTTTTATGATATCCTTATTTATAGAAGAACTATAGAGGAACATTTAGAGAAGGCGTTAGAGTTTTTAAGGAAGCATAAATCTTATAATGAGAAGTCCAAATGTTTTTTTGGCCAAGATGAAATTAATTACCTAGACCATATAGTGTTGGCTGATAATGTGAGCCTTAATTCGGATAAAATCAATGTAATTAAAGGATGGCCACAGCTTATTAATTCAAGCAATTAAGAGGATTTTTAGGCATCATAAGTTATTATAGATGATTTGTCAAGAATTATGCTAAAATTGCTTTTCCACCTACAAATTTGCTTAAGAAAGACAAGTTTTTCTGAGATAGTGAAGCTCAAGAAGCTTTTGAGTAGTTGAAGAATGTTCTTATCATAGCACCAGTGTTGAACCTTCTAGATTTCTTGAAGACATTCATTGTTGAAATCAAGAATTGGCATGGGAGTTGTTTTGCATCAAAACTCTCATCCCATTACCTACTTTTGTAAGAAGTTTAGTACAAAAAGCCAGCACTTATGTTTGGGAATTAGTGGCTATGGTAGAAACTGTTTGGAAGAGGCACCAATACTTATTGGGCCAACATTTCATCATAAGAACAAATTAGGAAGTTTATAGGAGTTGCTTACTCAAGTAATTCAAACTCTAGAGCAATAACAACTATTAGTCAAGCTTTTAGGCTATGACTATGAAATATAATATAAGCTGAGGGTAGAGAATAAAGCAGTTGATTCCATATCAAGAATATTTTCGGAGGAATTACTGTTTTTAGCTCTAACATTACCTTCTTTTGATATTTTTACTATTTAAAAAATAGACACTTGCTAAAGAAGAGAAGTGGTTAGCCCTAGTCAAGCAAGTTCTACAAGGCAAGAATATACCCTAGCCTTTAGTGTATGAGGATGACTTATTATTTTTAGGTTCTTGGATATTTCTTTTGGAAGATTCCACTATGATTCTCGTATTATTACTAGAATTTCATGCTACACCAATAGGGGGACATTTAGGAGTTTTAAAGACATACATATGCTTATCACTTTCTTTTTTTTTTTTTTTAATGGAAAGGCATGAAAGTGGATGTAGTAGACTTTATTAATAGATGCAACATTTGCCACCACGTCAAGTATTTGACATCATATTTGGGAGGTCTCATGCAACCATTACCTATTCCAATAAGAGTTTTTGAAGACATATCAATGGATTTATTTACTAGATTACCACTTTCTAATGGGTATTGGGTCATTATTGTTGATAGGTTATCAAAGTATTGTCATTTTGGCCCTTTAACAGCAAATTACAAAGTTGTATCAATAGCTAAACTATTTGTAAAAGTCATGGTGAAACTTCATGGGATACTTCGTTCTATAGTTTGTGACAGGGACTACGTTTTTACAAGCAAATTTTGGATTGAGCTATTTCAACTTAGTGGCACTAAATTGAGAATGAGCTCAGCTTATCATCCTCAAACAAACGGTCAATCTTTGGTTGTAAACTAATGTTTGGAACAATATTTACGGACATTTGTCATGGGTATATCGAAGGATTAACCAAAGTATTTAACTTGGGTAGAGTTTTCATTTAATACTAGTTATCACATTAATGTTAGGTTTGTGCATTTTCAAGCTTTTTGTGGAAGAGAACCACCATCTATTCTATATTAGGTGAGACAATTAAGTAATGTTGAAGCTATAGATACTAAATTGACTTCAAGAGATAAAGTTCTTCAAGTTTTAAAGGCCAATTTGTTGACAACACAACAACATATGAAGAATCTAGCATATCATAAGATATTGGACAAAGTTTTTTTAGTTGGAGATTATGTCTATGTGAAACTATAATCTTATAGACAATCATCAATGGCTAATAGACAATCATATAAGTCGTCTAGATGCTTTTATGGTCTTTTTAAAATTCTTGAAAGATTTAAACCTGTATCATACAAGTTTGTATCACCCAAGGGGTCAAGAATTCATCCAATGTTTCAAATTTCTTTGTTATGGAAATCAGGATATTCCAGTTCAATTACAAGTAGAGCCTTTTGGAAATTTTCCTATTGTGAAGCCTTTGGCTATTTTGTCTCAAAGGTCTAGTTGTAGAAGGGGTTTTATTATGCCTGAAGTTTTAATACAATGGGAATCCTATCTTCTAGATAATGCTATTTAGGTGGATTTGACTAAGTTTCAACACGATTATCCTAACTTTGACTTGTCATTTTTTCAGCAAGGGAAATGGATAGAGTTACAAGAGTGAAGTATAGACCTAAACATTTAGAGGATTAAATATAACAGATAAAGAAAACTTAGCTAACAAAACTCAGTCAACATTACAACAGTAATACCAGAAGATATCTTTCTTTTGCAACTAACGAAATATCTTAACTTAAAAAATTGACAGATGATATAAAAGGGAAATGGGAAAAGAGAAGAAAGCATCCTTAGATCTTGAATCTATCTTGAGTTTTAGGATCTTGTTAGGCACTCATAGAACTAATGAGCTTCCATCTTCAACCTCGCAAAACACAAAAACTTCACATTACACATTCATTCATTTCATAGTTTTTCAAATTTACAAAACCTAAGTCAATTTCTACTATATCGTAAAGATTATTTCAAGAGATCAGCAAGTCAAAGTTGAAAAATCATTACCTTGCTTAGTTTCTATTGAAGAAGAGTTGCAACGTGGATTTCATTTGCTAGTGTTTGAAGGAGCTATGTATGTGAATAGAAAAGTCGAGAATTAGTAGGTTCAGTGATAACGTGTTGAAAATTTGATTTTTCTTAATTCATTCTTAGTAACATCAGTACTGTACCGTAACAGCATTGTTGTACTTTGTTTTTATGGGCTAAGCATTCTATATCCCTTATTGAGTAGGCTCTCATCCTTGGCTTATAGCAATAGGCCTTGTTAGATTTTTATATATTAAACTACTCCTAAAATTACCACTAAAAATCATTGCTAATTTATTAGCTGAAAACTATACTAGACTCTAATTTACTAGTAGAAAACTCCTTCAATGCACTGATGTAAGATTATACAATGGTATAAACCTGATTTTTGTTCATTACTTAACAGTATAATTGGGCTTGTTTACTTGGATTTTGATTAAACTCACAAGATATGGTTCCCTCTGAGTTGAAAAATTCTAATGATAACATAGATATTATTTTCAAGTAATCTATATATAATAATTAGGTAAATAACATATTACTCTCATAAATCATGTTATTTTAATTAAACTTGTAGTTCAAGCGTATGTCTATGCCTTATACCACAATTTTAATCGCTTTAAGAGTGTGAGCTTAAGAATTTAACCTAAAATTGCAAGTGTATGTGTCAATTCTGAAATTCAATTTCCTTTTTCAATTGGGTTCTTAAATCTCTCTCGAATACTTAAGTCTTAATTCATATGAGATTTATAAATAAATTAATCTTATGAACATTGAAATAGGAATAATCAAAATTCTAATTAAAAAAACTAATTATAATAACTACCAACAAACTATGAAATTTGTTAATCCACTAGATATTCCCACTCGAACAATTTAACTTACACTAAAAAGTATGATTCTTTAATAGTATTGAAGAATAAGAACAATACACTGCTCAAAATGTAAATAAAGAGAAGAAACACCTAACAATGACATGAGATGAGCACTAAATTCATAGGTTCTAACTTCATAGTGTAAATCGACAATGAGTAATGCCAATAGTGATGTTGAAGGAGATGGATATTGATGGAAATGGAAGTGTGTATGGAAGGGTGATATGAATGGTGAATATCCTATAGGTGATATGGAGGATGAGTATGTAAGGGAATGAATGAAATGGTGTAAGGTGGAATAAGCGTAAAAGGTAAAGGAATGTGTGTATATATTATATACATACTAAGAATAAGCAAAAATAATATTTGAAACAATCCTAGTATATTATATCTTCTCCTCAAATCTTATATTTCTATTAAATTAATACTTATGGTTATGTATACAGCAAGAATAACCAAGATAATATGTGAAACAAGATTCTAGAAGAATATCAATAAATTAAAAAATTAATGAGATTTAAGGAGAAGATTTGAACCTCCTAGAATGTTATCTTTATTTATTTGTATTGCATACATAACCATTAATATCAATATAGTAAAGTAATGAATTCATGCTACAAATATTTTCATACTTATACAATAGCCAATTCATAAAATAGTTATACCGATAGTAGCTGAAAAATTAATCCTATATAGATAACCATGAAGTTTAGTTTTCTTTTCTTTGTATATGTGTGTGTGTATTCTTATTACGAATGAAATATGGAAGAACACACACATAATATAGTGAGACATTGTTTTCTTTGTGAAAATTCCTACTGAATTTCATAATTTAGGGATCGAAAGATTGTCATATATATTTTTTCATTAATAATAATAATATGATTTAAGTACTATCCTTATTTCTAAATTGTGATGTTGTGCCACAAATTTTTTTTTTTTATAATATGGTAATTTACATTCACTTAAAAGGTTTAATGTTTATTTATATTTTATATGTTCAATAAATAGTTTTTCTAAATATCATGTATATGAACAGGCTTTAGATTTGAGATTAATGTATTTTGATTTTATAATTTTAGATCGTCCTATCAGCTTTTATAAGGTGCTTATTGTAATTCTAATGATTATGTGCTCACCGACTAATCGTATAAAATGTGTGTGAAATTGAATTAATTTATATGAATTAATATTATGTTGAATTTTGTGAATGCTATTCATGCCATATTGGTATGTCATCATTTTTGAGAATTATATTGGTATATATTGAATGTTATGTGGTTGAAATTATAATAACACTATCAATGTTAAAATTTAATTATACAAGGTTTTTCTTTTTTTTTTTCTATTTGGTTATAGATTGTAATTTGAGACCTTTAGTCAAGATTGCAATAACATGACAATTTTCAACCCAATCAATAATTTTAATGAAATGTAGAAGGAAATTTATCTTGTGATAAGATTTATTGTCATATGTATTTGTATTTAGTTTTTGTTATGGTCCTTTACCATCATCTCCTTTTCCTAGTCTTTTGAACATGTAAAAACTTTAAATGAGACAAATTTTAAGGAATGTGTTGAGATTCTAATAAAAATGTATTTAGCTATAGCAAATCTAGATGTGATGATAAGAGAAGATAAACCTTAGGTTTCACAATTGAAGATGTCAATCAAAGAAATAATTTTAAAAAATGGCACATTCAAATAGAGTCTTTAGATGCTATGAGGCTAATTGTTAGGTTGTGAATTTGATATCGTTGAGAGTATATCAAGACTTTTGACCATTTATTGTGATAATGGTGCTGCAATCACTTTCTTTCAAAACCATAAAACTTCAACTTTACAAATTTAAGCATTTTAAACACATTGATATAGATTAGATGATTGCATACCCTACTAAAGATTCAGTTGTGGAGTATTTCATAATCATGAGTGATTTAGTTAAATCTTTTAATATTTTGGGTTTAATGGAAGATATATGGATATTGTATAATTGCAACTTTTAAATAATATCAATAAATTAAGCTTTTTATTACACTGTACCTACAGGTTATTGTCACTTTTTGCCATATAATTTTGTTATATATTTTTTTATTGTGATATATGGCATTTCTTATATAAAAATATTGTAGCTCCGTCCCATTTTTTGAACTGAGTTCTTTACTTAACAAACATATTATAGAGATACTAAGACCATTTATTTATTTTAGCATTTCCTTATGTCAAGCCTGAAAAATCTCTTCTTTTTTTTTAATTGGATCCACATTAAGCTCGGCCCACTTAACATGGATACTCAACATAATTAAGAAAGTTTTGAAAATTCTTCAAAATGTTTAATTTTAAAACTCTAGAGCCACCACCAACATAAGTTGGAAAAAATGTAAAATTAGGGCCAGCTAGGCGAGCCAACCTAATTTAAGCTATACTGGTCCACGGGTTTTTCTAAAATCATTTTTTAGAAAAAAAAATTAAACAAAAGATTCAAGGATCGAGCTATCTATTACACCTTAAAAGATTACCACTTTGCGGCTTTCATAAATTAGATGGCCTTAATTGAAATATCCTTATATATTATATTTATATAAATAAAAAACAATGAAAGTTACCTAAAATTTACTAAAATCCTAAAACCTGAATCAACAAAAATTAGCCAAAAATTTTAATTCTGTAAAATGAAAAACCAATTAGCAAATAATATAAAAAAAGATAGTTAAAATATTTACAACATGTAATGATACACCTCAATAATACGTAGGTGCCTAGTATCCGATATGCCGGAAACAAAACCATCGTAGTTTGTTGGTTTTATAAAACTTTAGTTTGTTGGATAGATTTTAATCTCAAAACAAATTGCCAAGTTTACTTTTTTATTCAATTAATTTTTATTCATGAAAAATCCTAAGATGTCGAATTTTAAGTGTTCAATTTTTAGAAAATACCTAAATGCAAGCCCTAATTTCAAAAGGTAACAATTTAATGATTTTATTTATGAAAATGATCTACATGACAAGAAATTTTACATGCAAATGCAAAATGTATCAAACACGTACAATGGTCAAGGAAATCTAATTTTCGTAAAAGAGATTGGATTTTTTTGAAAAGTGAATCTTCAATAAAATGCAATATTAATACGAATTCATGATAAACATATATTTCTAGAATTTTGTATTGCCTCATAAGGATTAACAACCACAAATGTGGCATTATTACCAATGAAAGCCAACTAGCAACACCAAGCTAAATAATAATTAATATAACGGGACAAGCCACAAAGACCAACAGGAAAACTAGACAAGTAAAAGCACACTTAAGTATTATATTACATCCTATAATATATAAATTATATATATATGTCATCATATTGTTATTTTTAATTCATTATTCAATAAACTACATAAATGAGAATGTGAATAACAAAAGAAAAATAAATAAATAAGAAGGACAACCAACAAGGAAAGAATGTTCATGTCAATGGCTCGGAATCGGAGCAAATCTCCTTCCGTTCAATTCAACAAATTCAGGTGCAAATTTCTTTTCCAAGGGAAAGGTCCGTGTTTGATATTTGTGATGCAAGGGTCTGTAAAGGATTTTCTAAGCCCCGAAAATTCAGTAAATAATTCCAAGATGAACTTCTAAAATAAACCTAAAAACACTCCAAATTAAAACCGAATTTCCAACTAGTCCAAAAACACGAACGAATTCAAAACTTCTTATCTTGAGAAAATGAAAATCCTTAAAAAAATGAATCAACATCTTCAATTCAAATCACGACGTTACAAAAAAAATTCCATATTTAACTCCGATTTATAAAAAGGGGTAATATAAAGCCCAAAAACAAATTATTAAAAAGCAAATAACAATTGACTTTCGAAAATATAACTCAATTCAAGAATTCGAAAATGTTAAAAGATAATAAATACTTACAAAAATATATAAAATAAATTTCTCAAATTAAATATGTTGTATAAACATAAAATATCAGTTTCCAATTGGCAAAGATCTAAACCGGAAAATCACCTGGAACCCTAAGCGAATACAATAGCTTAAGTCCAATCTAGCGCCCCTAGCCCTAGAGGCCGAGATGTAGTTTAAATATGTAGAATAGCTCATAGTAATATGAGTTTGTTTAAAATATCAGATTGGTAAATTTTTGACCTATTTCGAACCCGTTCGGATACAGACTTCGAAAAGCGTGTCCCGGGCTCGAGATATAAAAATATACCAATAGTACCGTTAGACTCGTAATTTCATAAGATTTCAATATATCAGTTATATAATTTTTCGGGTTATAAAAGTTACAGTTATAACCTTTTATCGTATTTCCATTATTACCGTAATTGATTAGTCTTTTGCACTATTCATTTTTATTTCATTACAAAATTTTATTATTCTTATAAAGTTATATTTTTAGATAAATATTTTATATGTTATAGAAAATTTTGTTTTTCTAAAATTTAGTTCTTTCGGGATCAGATTCTGTTTAAGACCCGATACTAAAAATAAAATAAATTAATTTAATAATTAAAAATATTTTAAAATATTTTTATTTTCATAAAATAATTTTTTAGAATTTTTCGGGTTATAAAATATCATTTATAGCCCATATTCGCGTATTTTGATCATACCGGTAACATATTTGTTAAATACTAAAATAATTCAAATAATTATTTAATTTTAAATTATGAAAAATCTGCTACAAATATTTGGAATAAATTTTCTAATTTTATTTTATTTTATTTATTTTATTAAGTACTTTTACAACCCATACCTTCAAGTACACCTTACACATATCACTTCCTTTTCACTTCAATCTACACATTAACCCACACTTCATGGCAGATTTTGACCCTTCTTTATGGCTGCCATTGTCCTTTATTTACTCCATTTTGACAAATTAATTATTTTCACTCCTTCTTAAGAAAGTTACATTACACATTAATTATACAATTCAATTTTGAGTCAAATTTCAACAAAACCCTCTCTCTCTCTCTCCTTGCAATTCACGTGAGCATGGCTTCACATTGCTGCCTTGTTTTATTTTTTTTCTTCTTTTTACAATTAAAACACTCATTTTCTCTCACTCCTTCATTTACTCACTTTCCCTCTTTCATTCTTTAACTTTTCTCTCTCATTTTTCCTCTCTTTCTTCTTCATTTCCTCTTGTTCCTCATGAAAAACAAGCTGCCCCCTTCTTCTTCCATGGCTTCCACACTTCATTCTAAAGATTTCTAAGCAAATCTTCTTCCCAAAGCTCCATAGGTGATATAGGTAAAGTGTAATGAAGGTTTCATGCATCAAATGACCTTCCATAAGCTTAAAAGCTTAGGATGATGATGCCAAAAATGAAACACTCCTTTTCTCTACTTTTATTATCTTGTATTACAATTATTTTCTTGTTTAAAGTTGATATATTGTAGATCTAACTTTTTAGCTTTGATTTTTTTATGCCATAGATCTTGTTATTTAGGTTGTTATATTTGTTATTTCTTATGATTTATGCATAGATCTATCATCCACATGTCCTCTTAGTGATTCATGCATTTAAAACTAGTTTAGAAAACTAGATCTAGAGTTTTGAGTTCATAAAATGCATTAGACTTTGTTTTATGTTCATGGATGACTTGTGATAGCATGATGATGGTAGGAAGTTGTAGGAAACTCAAGATCTATTTTATTTTCAACAAAAACATTTTTGAAAATTCGGATGAAAATGGAACCATATTTAGAAAAGTGTTTTTCAACTTCAAAATGTATTTTTCATTTAAAATGAAGGGCTTAGGTATAGATAACATAAATGAAAGATTTTGATGAGAAAGTTTAGATCTATGAGTTTAAAGTTTATTTTCATGGTTTCATTTAGGTGTATGTTCATATTATGTGTAGATCTTAGATTTGAACTTAACAAAAATTGTGAAATTCGTATTTTGGCAAACCCCATTTAAAAACCACTTTCCAAGTGTCAAAATGTAATTTTACTTAAGAAAATGAAGGCTTAATATATATATCATCAAGACTTCATTTTATATGTTCAAAGATGATTTTCAAAGATTAATTTTCAAAAAAAGTTCTATTCTCGGATTTTGGCCAAGGCCTATTTTAAAAACATGTTTTCCAACTCAAAAATAAGTTTTTATTCAAGAAATGAAGGCTCTTAGGATAGGATATGTAAGGAATGGATTTTCATAAGTTAGATAGATTTTATCAAAAGATATGTCCAAAAATGAAATTTGTAAATTCGGATCCCAATCAAACCAATTTTTAAAACCCATTTATCAACTCCAAAACTCATGTTTTATGTGAAAAATGAAGGGTATAGGTAATAGGTATCTTAAGGAATGATTTTTACAAGTTAAAATGAGTTTAGGCATGAGTAATGTGTAAAACAAGTATGGAATTAAAATGGAAAAATTTTGAGTTAGTGATCAATTGTCAAATTCGTAATTTGAGATGATGCATATGTAATCACTTAGTATTTGAGCTCAAATTGCAAGTTTTATGTGTTAAATGAAGTCCTTAAGTAATAGTACCAAAAGTCTTAAATTTTAATGCATTAAACAAGTTTTTCCAAAAAATCATTCAAAAAGTGGATTTTCTAAAATTCGGATTTTGAGTAAAACATATTGGAAAACATATTTGCAAAGTGTAAAATGCAAATTTTGTGTAAGAATGAAGTCCTTAGTGGTTATGTATGATTGAGCCCTAATTTTCTAAATATCAAATGATTTCTACTTGAAAGGAATCACTCAAAAACAATTTCTATAAAATTCGGATTTGGAATCAACCTACTTGAAAACATGTTTACAAAGTGTAAAATAAATTTTATGAAGAAATGAAGGTCATAAGTAATATATATATGAAGACTCAATTTTAACAAAGATAATTATATTTTCTTAAGTAATAAATCCAAGACAAATGAAATGATCAAAGTTAGAAAACTAGACTTTTATAAGTAGTTGTTATTATGGTCTTGCAAAAAAAAGTTATAAAATTTCCTTTTAGCAAAAATCATCAAGATCATGCATACATTAAGCTCATCTCATGTCATTCATGTTAGGAAATCACTCATATTGCATGTATAGCTAATTTATATAGTAGGAACATTACAAACATTTACAAAACTACCTTTCGAAAGTTGAAATTGTTGCTGCCCTAATCTGATCCGAACTTTTCAAGCTTCAAAGTTTTCAAAACTTGAAAATAATATTAGAAATAGATAGATCTTTTAAAGTAGATAGAAATCGATATATAATTTGCGAGATTCCGAGTTAAAATGACCTAGTTATGGCCGTTTTAAGTTGGAATTCCCGCTTAGAACGAGAATTTCGAATTTGATAGTTCGTATAAGATCGTTTGGATTAGTTTGAGTAGAAATACTTATTAGAGTATTTCTTTCTTTTTAGGTGATCCCGAATTCAACGATTCCCTACCACCAGATTACTATTACTAGAAAATCGGTGATCCAATGGTCGAGTGAGTTTTCTCCTTATTTTGTTACCTTATTTATGCTTGTAGTTAGTTGCATTAGAATTATGGGAACAAGATAAAAATCGATATGAATGGGGATGGGATATATGATGAGGCTGTGATGAATGTATGCCAAAGAATACTAAAGCATATTGAAACGCGATTTGATTGGATAACTGCATGTTCATATTATTTCTGTTATGTGTATGATATTGGCTAGTCACTCTAAAGAATGTATAAATATTTTGACCTAAGCAAAAATTAAATTGATCATGCATCGCAGGACATATTGCATTTGGTAGCATGCTACTCCTACGCAGGTCGATCGGTATGGTCCGTTGATGCCTTGTTTGGATAACGAGCCCGTGCCAGAGCTCATTCAGGGTACTAAGGCATGTGGATGCATTCCTATGAGCCTAGCCGAGTCGAGTGCTAAGAGCCGAGGGCTTGGGGACTAGATGCGGTCGTGTAGACTCAATACCATTCCTAACCCAAGATACGGAGGCGTAAATCCGTTCTGTGTGTGGGTTCCGGATACCCATGCATAATTGCTTGCTCACGTGTTTGTTTATGCATAGCATATGATTGATTTTAACTTACTTGTTATGGTACGGAACTAAGGGAATTCTCACTAAGCTAGTGTAGTTATACCCCAATAGTTGTTTAAATGAACAGGTTATCTCAAGAATGATAAGTGAGGATCGAGATGGTTGGAGCCGAGAATGACTTCGGAATTCCGGCAAGAAATAAGAATGTTTGAAGTTATTAGCTAGGTTTTATTATTTGCCTTGTAATAGTTTATGTAGTAGAATCTTTTGATGAATTGTAATTGAAGTTAATGAGTTGTATTTTGAAGAATAGTGAATTGAATTTCCTTTACATTGTTCTCAAGTTGTATCAACATAAAATGCATTACTCCGATGAGTCTCCTCCATGTGTTAGACGCCTTGTACATAGTATGGAAGCCTTCGCGACTGAGGTGGTCATTCTTAGGCTTTAATATTGTGTACGGCGGAATGCACGTTTAGGGTACCCTTCGGGCGTGACAGGATTCCTTTGTTCTAAGGAAATTGATTTTTCTCCACTTAGTTGATCTAAAGATGAGTTCTTATGGTTCCCTGTTCTCTATAGTTGGGGATGATTATGCTCTATTTATCTTTTTGTTCCCAATCCTCAATCCTTCCTAGTAGAGATCATGATGATCTCTTGTAGATAAGATTAAATCTGCCTTCTACAAGATTTGATTAATCTTTATGAATATGAGTTTCGATTGTTATCTTTTAAAGATTAGTCTTTTCTCATTAATATCCTTTTGATGTAAATCTTGTCAACAATCATAAATCTTTAGTTATATAATGATAAGATTGACATCAAAATTAAAGGATTTGGAGAAGACTTCATTTGGATTCGAGTTTATCCCATCTTTCATGCCTTTTCCTTTGACTTCTCACTTGCGTTCCCGCTTGACTGTCTAAAGTGGAAGACACGTGTATGGCACATGATTTTTTAAGTAGCCTAAAAAAAATAAATAAAATAAATAAATAATGCCTAACCATCTTTTGTTAATTTCATTTTTTTTTTGTATTTTTAAATTTTTTATGTTTTTGGGATTTTCTTGTTTTTTTTATTTTTTTTTTTTTATGTAATTATGTAAACCTGGCAAAAGGAAAAAAAAATGAAATGGCAAAAATGGAATCTACACCTTATATTCCACATTTACTTAAGTTTCCATGAGACCGAAACCGAAAGTTAGCATATATAACATTGATATCCCTTTTGGATATTATATTCAACATTGTTTGGAACTTTTACTTTCATTACGGTTTTGAGGTTCATACTGTATGTTGACATATACAATCCAAGTAAGAGATTTTAGTTTTCTTTTTTTTTTTTTTTTTTACTATTAATAATGTGAAATTTCCTTTTATTGTTTGATAATTTCAACATATAATCCATATATGAGATTAATTTTGCTTTCATTGGGTTATTTATTATGCACTTGATTATATAGTGAACTAAATTGATAGCCCAATAGTAGGCAAAGTCTTTACTCTTGTCTATATAAGCATATTGTGTCTACTCCATTATTTAATAATAATAATAATAATAATAAAAAGAAACTTATAAGTAAAGAGAGGATAAAACTTTCCTCTACGCACGTCAAATTCAATAAATTATTTTTGTTCCGTATGAATCTCTCATGTTCGTCAAAATAACATGTTACAATTTATAGCTATGTCAAAATTAGGTCAAATGATGAGATAATATTAAATCATTAATGTTTTAATATGTCACGACAAACACATTGTAGGTTATGACTTGTTTATAGAGACGATTTCCCGGTAAACTTTTTCCATAACAGTGGGATGTTTCTTCATACCACTATAAAAAATGTTCTAAAACACCCAAATCTTGGAATATTACAAAAGTTACGATATATATATATATATATGAGATAATATCATAAATATTATCTAAATTTTAACAAAATATAATTAAGTACCTAAACTTTAAAATTGATTAATTTAATATCTAAGCTTAAATATTATTAGCATGCATAAAAAGCGTTTTCAGGTACTAAATTTATCATATTTAAACTTCACTATTAAATTGATCATTTTTAAAATTTAAATACATAATTACACATTTTGTTAAAATTCAGTTACAATACATGACGTAAACCCTATATATAATTATGCCTGTTTATAAATACCATGTGTTCTTATACCTTTTCAACGCCATGCGATTATGAACAGAAATTTTCAGCGCATATTATGATATGAGCAAAATTAGGAACACAACTACAAATATCAAATACAAAATCATAAAGACATGCAATACAAAATTTACAAAAATACAATTACAATAGGAATAGACATGATTGTTATATAAACTAAGATTTTACACTTTCCATCCAATTTTAAATATTTTTACCGCTGATTTGAAATAGACAAGATATAATGCACGACCTCGACTCATCGATATGAATAGCCACTGCTAGCCATGATTCCCTTGTTTCTATTCAAATCAATGTACTAAACGGGATAAAAATATTCTGATTTGCTTTGCTGGTGGCCTGAAATTTGCACAACTATACTGTACGCCAAATCCAACCAACCTACCAAATATGTTAAATAGTCAGAACACCTTTTCTTGAAAATTCCCTTAAGGAACTAATTCAAGATGAAATCTACTAATACAAGAAATAAAACAATTGGTAATACTCCAAATATAAATTTGCAAGAAGTCATATGCAAGGAAACCAATTCCATCTGCTATTGAACAGTTTAGACTAATGTCCAACTGTGATCATATCACTAAAATACTTAATACATTAATTGTTATATTTATTTTAATGATCAAATAATTAACTAGGCTGTGTCATAGACATGACGTAAAAGTTCCTCATATTCAAGATCTCTAGGAAGAGTGAATGCGCAAGCAGGATATAGGTAAATTCAATACAAGGTAGAATTGCTCTAGTGATCCATTCGTACAAACAAAAGCATTCAAGCGATGGCTGCTAGTATCACACAATAGCATAGACAAGCCATTGGACATATAAGATAAACCATAACAAAGAATGAACTAATGAACCGCAGCATGGAGCATGGAGCATATCTCAACCTCAGGCAATCCTTCAGAGCCATGTCCTTTCTCTAAAGACATCTATATCGATAAGGATTATTGAAAAGTATGGAGTGCTATGACATAGAACATATTACCATGTATTAGTAAGTGCATCATCTGAAGAGTGTCCAAGAGAAGGAAAAAATTTGAACCATTAACTATGGCATTAGATTCAAAAGTCACTTGGGCTCTTTTGGAAAATGCAACTTTAACAAGGCTGGAAGTTCTGCAAGTTCAACCTGAGTTTTGCCCATTAATATACTCTTCAACTTCTCATCACAATCGACCATGTTTTTGTTGTTTGGGTCCTGCATAAGAAAAATATCATACAACATAACATGACAATAAGTAATCATTACTTAAATAAGCCATGAATTGTTACAACAAAATACTCCATGACCCTAAAGATGCAAATGATATTGAATATTATATATGTGAACCTTATCTTAGCAACTTGCAAAGTAAAAAAAAAAAATGCAAACCACACATTGAACATATCTAATGTAGATAAACCAAAAATAAATGTCTAAGATCACAAATTAATTAAATAACCTGTAGATTATTAGTCTTGATGTAGGACCAAACTCGCATAAAACAGCCCACACGAGAGATTTGAGACAGTCCCACAAAGTCCCGTAATGTTGAAGGAAGATTAACAAGGTCAATTAGGTTGGCAAGCCTCTTTGGGTTATCGGTAATGGCCGTCTTCATTCGCTGAGGTAACATTTTCTTTGCTCCCCTTCCCACTGAAAGAAAGATAGCAGTACAATAAAGGCAAAACCCAAGTCTGAACAGCCTATAAAGAGCAGAATAACTCAAAGATATTAAGCCATTTTCCAGAATGACTCCAGAATCATGGACTATCAGAAAGCTCAAAGGTTTATTAATACTTTGCCCAACTGAAAAATTGGACATACACGTGAAGGTAGAAGGAAAAAAAAATTCCAGAAATTCTATGACTACTGGAAAAGTAGCAGATATGTGAACAGATGACAATTTACATGGACAAAGCACAGATAGCGGCCACTTCTATAGATCCATTTAAACATAAGACATAGCAATAGGAGAATATTTTCAAAGAGAAGAGAACAAAAGGAGAAAAGAGAAAAAAAAAAAAAAAAAAGAAAGGATAACAAAGGATACTTAGGTGTAATTGAGTTAGCTACTCCAACAGAACCAGAAAATGGCTGTGAGAACAAAGTGCATTTGTACTGCAAAAACCTTTCCTAAACTTCTTTCAATATTTGTTATTATCTAGTCTCGATAATTGCCAATTAGCATGGTGGTAACTGAAAGCAGATGCAATGACTATAGCAGTTGATAGTAGAAGGATGGACAGTGATACTAGCTACTAGCAACCAATCGCAATGTTTAACTAAAATTAAGAGTGTCAACTGAAATCACAGAAAATGGAACATAACGGTTCGGAACAGGAAATATTCCTCTCATCTTTGATGGAATACTTTCAGGTTAAGTCAATTATCACCAACTCACCATCAATTATCAGTTGCTACAGTTAATCCCCAATAACACAAACCGTAAGATAACTTCAACTATAGAGTAATTATTACATATGACCAGTATATATTAAGCGCTAAGAACAGTGCAGGAAACATTTTCTGTAAAAAAAAAAAAAACATCTGGGCTGTGGACTTTACATACTTGGAGAAGGTTTTTCAGAATAATAATGGAGTTCTAACATGAGACCTCTAGGTTAATTATAACAAAATAATCGGTTGGAACTTTAATATTGCCCAAATCTAGATCATATGACAGTATTAAATCAACTCTGTATATCTGACTGGAAAAGGCTCTTTCTGGTCAAAGTTCCATTTTATTAAAGAAAGCAAACTACACCAAGAAGATTCCTACAAGGCAATGGATGGACTTAGTGCATACAGCACATTCATGTTCAGTGAAGAAAACAAGCAATAGGTTTCCGATCTCTACCAATTACAAAATCAGGAGGTAGAGTAAACTGCGCGTTTAGTCTTCACTCTCCAACCAGCTTTGACAAGGAATAAAATTCACCTACCTAGCTATATCAGCGGATAAATTCACAGCATTGCCTAGTTGAGTGAAACTGCCTTCACACAGTACCTAATAGACTCGATACAGCCAAAGCAATCCACCAGGCGATAATCATTGGCAGAAAGGAATTGGCAATGGCAGCCATAATTAACCACTGTAATAGCAAGATTACAGAACACGAGCAGATACGAACAATCAAGAAACAAATGCTCAAGGGTCTTACAAATGGCGTCCTTCATAAGAAACACGATTGCTTTGCATCAGCAAAACTAACTAATTTTAGTTCATATCAACAGCATGGTCAAGTACAGAACTCAAACTTCAGAGATTTCCACATATGGTCACTATAACTCTAGGGTTTCTTACAAATAAACACCTATCCATTTAAATTTCCAGAATGTACTATTATTATTAATATTATCCGAAACGCATGATAATTTTAGAAAAGTGTAATTTCCAGAGAGAAACTAGTGAAAATTAAATTTTTTATTAATGAGAATACCTAAGACCAATCAATTACATGATGAATCTGAAAAGATGGGTATTAAGTTGAATTGAATTACCTTAGTGGAGATTCTCCGTAATCAAAAAACGAAACCCAGTCGAGTCTTTTGAAATCGCAAACTCTTGTTAACAGCTCTGTGAAACAAATTTCTACAATTACAGACAAAAAAAAAAAATTGCTGGAATACAGATAAAGTATGGCATAGCATACCAGAAGAAGGTTTTGTGAGCAGGTCAGCTTTCCGGGTTAAAATAAGGAGGAGAGAAAAAAAATAAATAAATAAACCAACCAAACAGAAACATACCAATCTAAAAATGTAGTTTTTAGAAAATTGGTTTAAAAAAATTTAATACCAATCAATTGGTAAATTTATTATTGGTTTTAAAAGGTAAACTAAATCAACCACTAAAATTGAATCGAATTAAATCATTAAAAAAAAGAAATAGAAAATTAATATTATTAATTTTTTAAAAATTATAAAATATCACTTGGACAAAAATAAATCCAATTTTAGGCAAGTTACAAATTCGTTTGATGAAGAGACCGTCAAAATAGAGAAAGGAATATTTAGAAACAATGGCTTGATTTTTCCATTAATTAAGAATAAATATATAAACACAAAATTAAGCATTGCCATGGGTTATAAAAATAGAGAACTATCCTAGAATTAAGGGATTACAATTAATTATAGGAATTTAAATATAGAAAGAAAATATATTGTAATTAATCCTCTAATATGCTCCCTCAAGATGGAGCTCCGAAGAAGATGTCAATCTTGATCCTTAATTCTTGAAAGCTGCTTTGTGGAAGCAATTTGATAAGAGCACCAGCAAGTTGATCTATTGAGGAAACATGAGCAACATGAAGAGCACCTGATTAAACTTGTCACGTCCCAAAGGGTATCCTAAATGCAAAAGTCGACCATAATCAATATTAAAGCTTGAGTATGGCAATATTAGTCATCCCAAAAGCTTCGTTATCGAGTATAAAGCAAACCTTCATGAACATAGATGACCAACTTTGAAACAAGTTGTTTAAGAAAATATTCATAATAGCAATTAAGAATGAAAATCATAACATAAGCACATTGAATAAAATATAAGAGTCGACATTCCCCTATCAAAAGATATAGTGCATCATAGTCTATCCAAAATAATTATATCGGAGATTTACTTAGAAGTCTAAGTGTAATATACAAATAAATATTTTATATTGAAGGGCAAAGATGTCATTTGATATAAAATAAGAGGATTTTATGGTCAACCCTAATGTTTAAATTAATTACTTTTGTCGATTATCAAATACGAAAGAGAAGATGAAGAGACGGAAAGAAAATCAAATGAGCACAACGCTAAGTCGACTAACCGCCGCCGACTTAACTTGTTATACTACCGGCATAGGATTAACAACTGCCGTAATACGTTATAGAAGATGAAAAATCTCCATGAAATCTCTTTATAATCCTCTTTTTTTCTTTCTCCAAATCATCTCCTAAACCTAGAAAGTCCTCTCTATTCTTCTTCCTATCATTCAAGGATATGCAGATGATCCGATCACGGTAATCACATATCTTTCTTTTCTTTAGGATTTCAAAGATCTATCTTTTCCTTAGGTTTTCTATTGGTTTTGAAGGAGCAATTGAAGGAAAACTCTATTTTGATTTGGAGATCTAGATTTTGGTAATCAAGGAGGATTAAAGATCACATTATTAGGTAAGTTTTGTATATCCTTAATCTTGTCATTATAAATTGATGATTTTTTATAGCTTTGCCATGAACAATGTGAAATGGAATTTTAGGGTTTGTAGGAGTTGTTGGAGAAATCTATTCTATTGGAGATTTGGTGTTTAAGGAAGATTGAGGATCAAATTTAGGTAAGTTTGATATATTTATAACCCTTAAGATATTATGGTTATGAGTTGTGTTGATTTCTAAATTTCTGCTATTGAATGAAATTCTACGGTTTAGGAAGATCTTGAGGAGATTTGTTATTTTGGAGGAGTTTGATATTTTGATTAAAGGAGAAAGGTGTGAATTTCTATTTTTGCTGAGATTAGGGTTTAGATGGAGTTTGAATTAGGATTATGTAATGAAAATATTATTTTGAAATCTATATATTGATATTGTCAGGTTCTAGTCAAATAGGGTTTGATTCTAAAGGAGATTTTGGTGTTTTAGAGTCCTATTTCCTAGAATTTGATTCAGGTACGACCTTATCTTGTTTATTGTATATGCTCATAGGTTTATATTTATTTATTGTATGTGATGTAGGATCAAAATTCTAAATTGTTTAATTCTATAAAATAATAAGAAATTATGTTTGCTGCTTGAATTTGGCTTTGGTTAGTAAAGACCACATAGAGTGTGATACTAACGAGGCACCTTGATGATCTATGTGCGAGGTTATCCCAAGTGGACTCGTACATAGAAATGATTCCGGTAGATTAGGTTTTGGCAGAGACCGCGGTGTGTGGATGATTCTCCAACACCAATATATGTATAATTACCTATTTTCTATATACTTGTTTTTATGGAGTCATGAGTTACTCTAGGTTTAGGATTGAACTGCAAATGGTTTTAACTGTGCTGTTTGTTGACTAATTTAAAAGATATAATTTGTATCTGTTGCATTAGAAATAGTTGCACGTGATTATATATGTTTGCGTGCATATGCATTTGTTTGTGGTTTGACATACTGGCTTTTTGCTCATTCCTTTCAATTTTCAAAAACAAGAGAAGATTAGGTAATTTATAATCTTTCTATGTTAATCAAGGCTTAATCATTTATGTGTTTTTATGAGTTTAAGGATGTTTTAAGAGTTTTCTTTTATATTATATATTGGATTATTGTGGGCTATGGTTTATGCCAATGAGGTTACTTGAAGATTTAGTTTTACTAGTATCTTTAGACAGATACTCTTTATATGAGTTTTGAAGATTCATATTATCATTTATTCGCGGTTTAGAATTTCTTAGCCTTGGTGTATTTTTAGAAAAAGAAGGACACGTAGTGGGTTGTAATGTCTTTAAGTTAGGGTGTTACACTAAGTCTACATCTAGTCTTTGACTTCATCCAAAAACACCTAAATCCAAAAGGATAGTACCTGAGAAAAATATCCTTTAAGCATCAACCAAAAGTAAGGGTCCTGCAACAAATATCTATAAGTGGGTAAGCTTACTTGCTTAGTGAGAATTATTTCCACAAATAAAGTACTCGAGCAATCAATAATTAAACAAGTTATTTAAACAAGCATATGAGATGCAACAAATATATGATCAAACAACACATATGATTTTCCGAGATTCATATGTTGAATGGATTTACCCTTCCATTCGGGGTTAGATGTTCCGGGCCATAAAGATCATAACTTGCAAATAAAGTTTTTTTTTAGTTTTTATGTAAGCCACTACTAACTGCTAAAATGTAATTAATTCGGGTGTCTATCCACCATTTAATCGGGTGACCATTTGCCAAAAACTAGAATTTCGGCTTTTACGAACCTCACTACTATGCCTTTGTCCCACCAAGGATATAGTAACGAATGCAACGTGACTCACTACGTGTTATGCATGAATCATTTTATTTAAGTAATCATGGCATAACATTAGATGTTTTAAAAGTGATCATAGAATTTGCAGACATATCATTTTATACTAAATCAAACATTGATTATTTGACAATTTCCGCATCGATATGCTTAACATAATTTCAACCATATAAAAAAGGCACATGTGCTTTCATGTTTTTATCTTTTCTTAATTCTAGTGTAACTAATCTACAAACAAAAATATAAGTACAAAAATATAGGAAATTAATTCGCTCGGCTATTATAGCAGAAAGCTTCTAATCGAAATAGTCCTCAAAATAAGGAAACTTAGGCTCACCATTGCTTAAACAAGAGAAATACCTAAAATCATTATTTCTTGGAAGTTCTACTTAAACTTGCAAATTCTACTTTGCTAAGTTCGTCAGAATTTGTATGGAGTGAAATTCTAACTTAAAATAACTATAACTTGCTCATTTTAACTCGGAATTTTGCATATTATATAGCGTTTTCTATCTACTCAAAAAAATCTATCTATTTCCAAGGTTATTTTTTATCATAAAAGGTCATTGGGTTCAAAAAGAAGCAGTATAGAGCTTACATGAAATCCCAGCCCTTAAAACATAATTTTTCCAAACTTTTTATCAACCAAAAATCCCATAGCAAACATATAGATATTTATATAGTTGAAAAATCCTTTAATGTTAGTGACTGTGCCCTAGGCCAATTACTGGATATTGTCATTTGTATTTATATATATTTATATATATAAATAAATAGAGGCATTTCTTTTATATTGTTTGCATTTATTTTATAATAGAAATCCATGAATAAATTTATTCTAAATGTTCCTAGATGCTCATTATTATGGGAATAATAATGAATAAATCTAGCATGAGTTTTTATTTGGTAAACATGGGATGTCTATTTGTATGGTGATAAATGAAACTCATAGTAGTTATTAGATGACTTGTGCTTAATTGACCACTAGGAGATCACTATATGGAATATTATCATAAGTGATTTTCATAATAATTATGTCACGTATCATAGACCTGAAATCACCATAGGTTCCAACATGAGAAACGTTATGTTTCAACTCAATCAAACATTATCTTTAACCGGATAATTAAAAGGTTAAGTTTGGGCATAATGTATATCATGTAGAGGAAATTGAGTGATTAAGATGGATTTGTCCTCTCGTTATGAGAGAGATATCTCTGGGCCCCTCGGTAAGTGAGACTAAGAATGCATGGCATGCTCAAATGAATTGATAGTGTGATCAATTTCATTTATATTATCAGATCACTTGGAAATCGAGAAATGATAAGATTGAACAATATAAGAATGACACTTTCCATGTCTTATGTTCAATATAGATATCATGTGACAAAAAGGATAATAACATAAATTATAGATTAGACAAAAATTGGATTACTAATATTAACCATTTGGGTAGACATAATGTCTTGCTAGAGACCAATGATGTCTTGTAGGGTCAAAAAGGTGATGAGGACTACTGCCAACATTAGGTGTACTATAGGGTCACACACAAAAGACGAATGAAATATATTATGGGTTATATTTAAACCTATAGGAATTATTATATTTGTTATTCTTAAATAGTTTAAAATAATAAATGATTATGACATATAGTTAATATTTAATGAAATAATGTATTTTATTAAATATTAAATAAATATCTCATCATATTATTTTCTAGGGTTTCCTACATGTCTATATATATATATAGATCTATAGACAGCCTTTTAGGTGAGACTCTTTGACGTCACATTAGACGGCAAAGAAATTCTACAAACCTAAAAGAGAAAAGAAGAAAAATAATTTTGACACGAATTGGATTCGTGTTCTTGAGTGTTAGCACATAATCGTTCGCGTGTGGATACCGTAGAGGGATTGCGAGACTGCAATTCCTACAAATCCGATCTGGTGATCGTTTGAAAGCATTAATATAAGGTATATTCAAGAAACCTTTTTTTTGTTCAGATCTAATCAAGAAACATGGATACTGGTATAGGGTTTTTTGTTTTTCCGCTGTGTTTTTACAAAATTTTCAAAATTTTTGTATCAATAAAACCCTACATTTAATACATATGCAACTCATATTATACACATGATTCTAATGATGTTGTCTTAATCAATGATTTTTTTATAAAATATCTTGTCTTAATAGTTGGAAAAGTGAAGTTTGATAATTTCATTTTATGTTGTTGGAAATACAACTAAAGGTTTTTTAGTTAATAAGTGCGTGATATAATTATTTTCCTTAACTTTTAAAAGATGATTTAGATTAAAAAATTTTAGTCTTTACAAGTTAACTTCCAATTTTATTCCCTTAGTAGACTTTACTTGGTGAGTTGATTTTAACTTATTTTGAAAAACTTGTTTAGATCCTTGTACTTATTAAAATGTTAGTGAGGATCTTATAAACAAGTTTTTAAGAAATTTCTCATAGTAAAGTATTAGCAACATTAATGTTTTAATGTAGTTTGAAAAGAGAGTAAAGAATTTCTTAGTTAATTTTCGAAATGTCCTTGGCTCCTTGCATATTAACAACACTAAAATCTATGGTGACCTTTGTCTAAAATTCTTTGAAAAGTTTTTTTTTTTTGAAATAAAATTCTATATTTTAATAAAACTTTTCCTAAATGATAAAATTACATTTTTAAAGTGAGTTGAACTTATTTTCTTTTACTTAAGAAAGAATTTTTTATTTCTATTAAGACAACAATCAATATGATCACGCATGAACATGAGTTTGTAATTAGTGACATGACAAAAATAATTAATAAGGAAGATGAAAAAATATAGAAATAAGCACATAATAAATGTCAAGTGTTGAAGTCTTACCTTGATTTAAGGCTTCCGGACTTAGACATAGACAAGTCCAAAAAGAAAAATAAAAGAAATAAGAAAATTTTTTTTGACTTGATGATGATAAGTCTAAGACTAGAAGACTAGTCTTAATATAAAAATATGGATAAATAAATAATTGCAAAGCATAAATAAAAAATAACGGTTATGTTAGTGAGCTTATATGCTCTAAGAAATATATAAATATAAATAAATATATTTAATATCATATAGAAGTTAGATCAGCACAATAATAACATGATAACAAATAACAAAAATAAAATAACATAATAACAAATAAGATTTGTACATGAACAAGAATAAAACATGAATATAGTGTTGCTTCTATAACACTTATAGGTTTAGGAAACATACACCATGGTTATGTTATATTACATGATATGGTAAGGAAAATGTTGGTAGAAATTTTAATCTAAGGTAGAAATATGATTAGTAGAAAAAGAGAGGTTGTGGTAGTATGAGATTAATAAGAATAGGGGGAGATGAGAAGGAATTTTGGAGAGTTCTGTAATGTTAAATGAGTGTGTGAAAAAAATGGACAGAGAAGGGTATTTATAAAGTTTTTTATGGAGGGAAAATTGTGTGAATTAAATAAAATAAAAAGAAAAAAATTGTGTGTGTATGTGTGTATAGGGTAGTGTCGGTTTTCGAAAGGGAGGAGAGAGGATGAGATTTGATTTGTTTTGTAATTTTGTTAATGAAAAGTAATAAAGTATAAGGTATGATGTGAATAAATATTATATGGGAAAGATAATTGTAAGAGATAGGTATGATAAAATTTAAAAATAAGTAATAGAAAAGTATAATGAGGTGAATACTAATAAATAGTGTAGATAGTACTATGAATAATAGATAAGACAAATTAATATCGGTAGTAAAGAAAATACGCGTAATTATGCTATATCTGATATTTTTAGATATCGAAAAAATTATAAAACTGATATTTTTGAAATCCTTATATTTTCATCAGTTTAACGGTGTTATCGAAATATTTTTAGCGTTCGTTGTACTAGGGCACCGTTTTCGAAATCTAATCCCGTTTGATCCGAAACGAACTAAAATTTGGCGAATCTGATAATTTTAAGCTTCCTTTTATTGATACAGACTATAATCTACAATTATATCAATTTTGTTGTTTAGGGTTAAGAGCACGGGATTGTCAGATTTAAATCCACTAGGATTTGTTATAGGTTTATTCACTTTAAGGTTTTCGTTTGACTTCTAATTTATGATTTAAGTATAAAACATAGTATAAAATCTAAAAGCTTACAGGACTTGATCTCGAATAAAGTGATAGTCAATTACGACATGTTTCATGCGAGAATGAAAAATTGATTAGAATAGAGATAGGTGGCACCAATGTTTTCACAAAAGATAACAAGCAGTGTAAGAAGAGTGATCTAAGCCCTTAGATTTTTTCGATAGTTTTATTAACCTTCATTAACCGAAAATCAAACAAAAACCTAATAGCCATACAAGTCAAAACAATGTGTTTAGATCCGACGATCCCGCGCTCTTAACCCTAAAACAATAAAATCAAGATAATCATATATTATGGTTCGTAGTAATATAACGGAACATAAAAAGATCAGATTCGAAAAAATTAAGTTCGTTTTGTATTCGAACGGGATCAGTTTTCAAAATTTAAGTATGGAATCATGGAATAGTGAAAATATTCCGATAATACCATTAGACTCATAATTTTATAAGGATTCATAATATAAAAGTTTTAGAATTTTTCAATAACTAAAAATATCAGATATAGCATTTTTACTCGTATTTTTATTACTACAGGTAATTTAATTATTTTGTTTACTATTCATTACTATTCTTACTATTCATCTATCTTTATTTTTTCTTACAACCTATTATACCTATTTGTTACGATTTTCATTTCCAATGCAACTTCACATCTCTCACATCTTACTTTACATTAATGAAAATACAAAAAATTAAAATCTCTCCCTCTCTCTCTCTCCCTAGTGTAGCGCCGACCCTCCCCCTTACACTCTCTATATTATTTTAATTTTTACTTATTTAATTAACATAAATTATCCTCTACTTTTTCCTATAAATACCATCATTTTCTTCCATTTCCTTCGCACATTTCTTACACTACCATTACTATCCCAAAATCTCTTTAAAAGTTCTCCCAAAGTTCTCTACTTCTTCTTTTATAAGTAATAATCAAAGCTTTATTTATGTTCATTTACTTAGTATGAATATAGTGTGTGTTTTCTAAACCCATTAAGGTTAGGAAAGCAACAACATGTTCATACTTTATTCTTGTTCATAAATCTAGTTTTCTCTTATGTTGTTTATATATATATCTAACTAAAAATTTCTATGTAGTTATATATATCTTTTAGAACATATAAGCTCACTTGTTATTGCAATTTATTTATTTTCATTGCAATTTGTTTACCTTACTTGCAATTTATTTACCTTCCTTGCAATTTATTTATTTTCATGTTATTTTAATACCAGTCTTTTTAGTCTTAGACTTGTCCTCATCAAGTCAAAACAATTTTTTTTCTTTTGGAACTAGTCTATTCTTAGTCCTGGAAAGCCTTGAAAAGCTAAGGCTCCCAATACTTAACATTATTTTTTCTTATATTCCTTATTATCTTATCTTATGATATTCTTATCTTTTTATAAACTAGATAATCATATTCATGCATGGCTAATGTGTTGTTATCCAAATAAAAAGAGATCTTTTATGCAAGACCAAACTCTTAAAATTTTATCACTTAACAAATATTTTTCACCAAAACTTAGAAGAATGTTTTTCACAAATTCCTTTCAAAAATTTATATAAGCCCATCATGAAATCTCAAACTATTGGTAAATAAATTTTTTCAAAGTCTAAAATACTTTCTTTTCAAATGACAACATGGATATCTTGATATATAGATGATAACTTGATACTATGATAAATTTTTACCAACTTTCTAAACTAAGAGCTGAACAAGTTTTCAAGAAAATCAACTTACAAGTCTTAAGAAACCCACTTAGAAAAATGAAAATTGTCAACAATCTAAAAAAATAGATTTTCAAAGAATAAACTCATTAAGTACTACTAAAGAAAATTTTTGAAACTCTATTTTTTAATTCCTAAAAATAAAATTGATAGACAACTTAAAAGATCAAACTTTATCAACTCACTTTTGATAAACTAAAGAATAAAAATATAGAACACTAAATTATGATCACCCAAGAATTTATAAGTTATTTCAACCACATAAAGAAAAGTTTAACAAGTCTATTTTTTCAAAACTTAGAAAATGTTGTTTTATGGAAATTAATTAAATGAGGCAACACCTATAGCATCATGCATAAATTATGAGTATATTTATGTACCAAAGGAATTCTTGTCAAATATATACATATTTAAGTTTTGCTTAACAAGATTTGAGTGAAGGAAGGATTAGAAAAATTATTTTAAAGGAAGGAATTTTCGTGGTAAATCTGTACTCCTCTTATCTGAGATCCAAATGACTTTTTATGATGAAAACAACCTTAGAAATGGATAGCTCTTTTCAAGTAGGTAGAATGCGAAATTGCGAGATAAAATGAGCAAGTTATGCCATTTTAAGTTGGAATTTCCACAAATATGATTTTTACTGTAATTAGAAGATAGACTTAGAATCTTTAAGTAGAAATTCTATGAAAGACTCATTTTGGGTATTTCATCTCATTTAGATGAAGAAGGAATCGATATCACTTTTCTGGAAGACTATTTCGATTAGGAGCGATCGTCGTGGAGTGAGTTAATCCCTTACTCATTACATTTGTAAACCCCTAAAGTTTTGAATTTAAATTAAAGCTTAAACCCTAATTAGAAGTCAACCGGATTTCTAAAGTCAACAAAACCTTAGTTTACCGTAACCGCTTGAGTCTGATATTCCTGTTTAAGAAACCCTAAGAGAGTAAGAAAGAGTTTAGTAAGTAGAATAGTACGTAATTATCCAAGGAAGCTTAAAAAGACCGATTTAGTAAAACCGCGACTCGTTTTGAACCCAATCAGACACAGTTCTTGAAAAACATGTCCTAGAGCTTGGTACTTAATTTGTCATGTCTACTTTACATTACACTATTTACTACTATTTTACCCTATTTATCTATCTCTACTTTTTCTTACAACCTACTCTTACAACCCATACCTCTATTTCTTACACATTTTCATTTCCAATACAACTTCACATCTTTCATATCTTACTTTTAGTTAACAAAAATACAAAAATAAAATAAATTTTCTCTCCCTCTCCTCACTAAAGTAGCGTCGGCCCCTCCCTCTTTCATCCCAATTTGTTTTATTTTTCATTTATTTAATTAACACAAATTATCTCCCATACTTTCCTATAAATACTCCATTTTACTTCCACTTCTTTCACACCTTTCTTCTACTAAAGTTACTCTCTCAAATTTCTTCAAGAATTTCCTCTCAAGAAGTTATCTCTAGTTTAGTTCCTTTAGGTAAACTTTCTTCAAGTTTTCTTTATGTTCATCTGCTTAGTATGAACTTAGTGTGTATTTTCTAAACCATGAAAGCAACAATAGGTTCATACTTTGTTTTTGTTCATCATCAAATTCCTTTATGTTGGTTTTATGTTTATAACTATCTAATATATCTATATAGCTATATGTATTATTTAAAGCATATAAGCTCATTGTTTTGCAATTTATTTACTTTCATGTTATTTTTAAGACTAGTCTTTCTAGTCTTAGACTTATCCTCATCAAGTCAAAACATTTTCTTTTTCTTTTGGGACTAGTTTTTTCTTAGTCTTGGGATACCTTGATGAAACTAAGGTTCCAATACTTGATTTATTTTCTTATTAGCTTATTCTTTCAAGTTATGATGTTTCCTTATGTTTCCATAACTTTATGATTCATATTCATATATGAACATAATGATTTTTGTCTCAAACAAAATAAATAAGAAAATATTTTCTTAAAATAAAGATTCTTTTCTAGAAATGAAAGTAGGAAGTAAACTTTTCTAAAACTAAGAAGTCATCTTAACAAACTTAGAGGAGTTCATAAGAAATTTTATACATAACATGAAAAGGACTTTTTGAAGTAAACAAAGATTTTACAACAACTTCACTTTTTCTTCAAATGATAGAAATTCTTTCATTAAAATAAAATGATCTCAAGAAATCAAGAAATTATTTTTCTAAATATAGAAGTGTTAATACTTTCAAAAAGTGTTGGAAGCTAAGCTTAGGAAATAAAAATCATTCCTTAGGAATTTAAAGAGATTACGAAAATAAAATTTAGGAAAAGAGAAAAATACTCATTATAGATAAACTTAAGATATTTTCAAAGCAAAATGAATATTTCAAAAACTCTCAAGTTTCAAAATCTTTAAAGACTTTACTTTTTCATAATTTGAGACAACTTCATTAACTTCATACATTTGTTATGAGTCAATAAATATATGAATATGCATTCCAAAAGTTTTTACAAGATTATATATTACTTATCTCTTCAAAATGAGTTTTGGATAAAAGAAGGAAAACAAGTTTATAAAAATTCGTGGTGAATCTGTCCGCCACTTTTTCAGAACCCAAACGACTTAGTTTGATGAAAATAAGTTTAGAAATAGATAGATCTTTTCGAATAGGTAGAAAACGATATATTATATGTGAAATTCTGAGTTAAAATGACCAATTATGGCTATTTTAAGTTGGAATTTCCTATTGTACGATTTTACCATGATTTTAAGAAAAGTTTAGAATATTCAAGGATAGAGATTTCGTGAAAGACTCATTTTGGGTATTTCATCTTGTTTAGGTGGAGAAGGACCCAATATCACTTTTTTGGAAGATTACTTCAATTATGATCTACCGACATGGAGTGAGTTAATTCTTGACTTAAGTTACATTTCCTTGTTTTGTGCTTGTAAGTAGTAGCACTAGCAATTAAGAAAAAGATAAAATGAATAATTGTTGTGTGACTTGGAATTATGATTGATTGAATATAAGTTAAGAATATCGAAAGAAGGTTTGATAAATAAATTGTGATTCTTGTATTGATATGGTAAAAATTGTGTTGATCACCTTCAACTTGAACTAAACATTATTTGGTTAAATATATATTGAAATCAATTCATACATATCATACTTATGAGTCACATTTGTTTCACTATTATTCTTCATGTGGGGAAACGAGGAAATGGTAGTGGTGGCTGGTAGGAGCCGGAAAGTTTACATGGGCTAGTAAGAGCCAAAAAGCCTATAAAGCGAGCAGGAGCCGGTAAATCTGCAAATATTGATGGTCATATGGGCCTGTAACCTTCCAACCCTCGACATAGAAGGCGTAAAATCCATGCTACATTGATTTCCGATTAATCATGTGTATTTTGTTTGTTCATATGATTGGTGCATTCTCATATGTTTGATTAAATACTTGTTTGAATTATGGAAATTTCTTATAGATGGAATTATCTCACTAAGCTAGTTTTGCTTATACCCTTATAGCTTTTTGTTACAGTACGATTACCTTTGGTTGGCCCCAAGGAGCCTCGTATGCCAGGTACGAGTTTAAGCTACTAGGAGTTTTTGGGAGAAGCTTTATGTATTTAAGTTTTGAACATAGGCTTTTAGGAATCTCTATAGTAAGCTTATGTTATAGTTGTTATTATTTTGGAAGACTTCTAAAGCGGGGGAATGCCCCTAAGATGATGTAAGGATATTATTATGAAAATCTTATGTTTATTTATATAAGTTCTTGCTTGCTTTTATTATCTATTTAAATATAATACCCCTGTGAGTCTCCTACTATCTTGAAAGCACGCCTTGCATGTGATATTGAAGCTCCCGCATGACTAAGGTTGTCATTCATTAGCTTTAATATTATATGCGGCGAACTCTCACGTTTAGGGTACCCTCCGGGGCGTGACAACATTTCCTTGAATGTGCTTGTAAGTAGTGGCACTAAAGATTAAGGAAAGATAAAAGAATAAATGTTGTGTGAATTGGATGCATGATTAAGTGAATTGGTTGTTAAATAAGAAGTAAGTACATCGAAAGAAGGTTTGATGAATAATTTATGTTCTCTTGCAATGGTATGATGAATATTTTTTTGGTCACCTTTAACTTGAAATTAAAAATAATTGGATAAACCAATATTAAAAATGATTCATGCATGGCATATTGTGAGTCACATTTTTTTTTTTTGCTACTATTCTTTGTGTGGGGAAACAAGGAATTGTAGTGGTGGCTAATAGTAGCCGGGAAGTCTATATAGGCAAATAAGAGCTGCTAAGTCTGCAAATATTAATGGTCAAATGGGTTAGTAACCACCCAACCCCTGATATGAAGGGTGTACAATCCATGCTACATATGGTTTTCGGTTAATCCCGTGTATTTTGATTGCTCATGTGATTGTTGCATTCACATATAATTGCCTGAAATACTTGTATGTTTTATGGAAATGCTTTGAAGAAGGGAGTTATCTCACTAAGTTAGTTTTGCTTATACCCCTATAGCTTCTTGTTTCAGTTTGATTACTTGTGGTTGGCACCAAGGAGCCTCTTTTGTCAAGTATGAGCCAAATTACTTTGAGTTTTTGGAAGAAGTTTGCATATTTAGTTTTTGGATGTAGACTTCTAAGAAAAATCTCTATAGTAGGCTTTTGACATATTTGTGTATGTTTTTAAGTTGGCTTAGAATAGTAAGACTTTAAGTGCGGGGAATGCCCCTAAGAAGTTGTAAGAATTTCGAACTTAATGATTACTACATGATTATCTTTATAAATTATTGCATGCTTTTATTATCTGCTTAAACGTAATACCCCTTTATCAAAACTCTTGTATGACTAAGGTTGTCATTCATCAGCTTTAATATTATGTGCGGTGGACTGCCACAGTTAGGGTATCTTTCGAGACGTAACAAGTGACACCAAGCTCTATAAGAAAGGAACAAATCCAATAGATTTCTGAAATAGCAGCAGTAATTGATCGATACTCAGCTTCTATGGATGATCGAGCAACTGTACATTGTTTCTTGGAGGACCAAGAAATAAGATGACAACCAAGATAGAAAATATAGGCACTCGTAGAGGTATAGTCATCTTTGTTGCTAGCCCAAACTACATCAGAGAAGGCATGAAGAGAAAGTGGATTTTCCTTATGAAGAAGCAATCCATGAGTCAATGTGCCACACAGATATCGAATTAGTCATTTTGTAGCATTCTAATGTTCAGATGTCGGGAGATGCATGAACTAGGAAAGCCTATTAACAGCATATGCTATGTTTGGGCGAATAAGGCAAAGATATTGTAGATTGTCAACAACTGCTCTGTATTATGTGTAGTCATTTAGAGTTATTCCTGCAAGAAATGTGAGCTTTCCATCTGTAGCAAGGGGTGTAGCAATAGTTTTTGCACCAGACATTTTTGTTCAAGCAAGAAGATCAGTGATGTATGCCTTTGAGCAAGCAATAAACCAGATGGAGAGGTGAGAACCTTAATGCTGAGAAAATAAGACAGGGCACCAAGATCCTTGATTGAAAATCTTTGTGCTAGGAGATCAATGTAGTGCTGAATAATATGAGTATTGGTACCTATGATAATAATGTCATCCACATAAACAAGGAGATATATTGTAATGTCTCCTGAGTAGGAAGTGAATAGAGAAGTGTCTGTATGCGAGTTTGTGAAGCCAGACTCAATAAGGAACTCACGAAGTTTAAGGTACCAAGCCCTTAGGGCCTGCTTGAGTCCATATATTGCCTTTCTTTATTTACATACATGTGATGGATGATCTTTATCAACAAAGCTCGAAGACTGGGCCATATAGACATCTTTAGAAAGATGGCCTTGAATGAAGGCATTATTAACATCTAACTTTCGTAACTGCCAACTTCGATTGACTGCTAAGTTGAAAACAAGGCGTATTGTTGTTTGGCTTGACAACTAGACTAAAGGTGTCATGATAATCCACTCTAAGTTGCTAATGAAAACCTTTGGCAACTAATCTAGCTTTGTACCTGTCAATAGAACCATCAAGAAGCCATTTAATACGAAAAACCTACTTACATCCAACAAGATTCTGCAGAGAAGAAGATGGAACAAGTTCCCAGGTTCTGTTTCGAACAAGTGCATCAAATTCATCATTCATAGCTTGTTTCCATTTGAGATCTTTTAAGGCTTGTTGAATAGTATGAGGCTTAATGTCTATTGGTTGAGAAAGGACAATAGTGAGATTCATCTTGGTTAAGGTTTGTGGATGTTATTTTTCGCTCTAGTGGTCATGGGATGGATATTTTGAGGGTTGGTATGAGCTGTGGTTGAAGTAGAAGAGGTTTTAGAATTGTATGGTTCTTATGGTAAATGATTGGTTGATAAGATCATATTTTACACAACTTTTAACAAGAAATAAATGATTAATTTGTGTTGAATTTCATAAAAATTGCTAGAATTGATACTCGAATTGTTTAGGTTTATGTTTCAAGTCTAAAGTTAACAAAGGAAAGCATAACAACGCAATTTGAATTGAAATTGAAGAATCTCAGGGGATACGCTGGCTTTTCTAGATTATACGCCATCGGCGTACAGCTGGCCTAGAGGATGATCAGAATGTTAAAATTTAACACTACCTCTACATTGCCAGCATTTAACCCAGCCTTGACATGGAACAGATTCAAGAATTCAAAGGCCGACAAATCTAATCCTATATGCCGCTGGCCTTGAGGTGGTATAGGCTAAAGATTAGAAACCAAGAATCAAGCACTGGCTCAATACTGCCAGTGTAGAGGAATTCAAAGCCACCTTCTGTAATTTGATCCAATGCTAGCTTTTTGGGAATCAAAGCCGTCGATGTTGAGACGGCTTAAAGCATCCACAGAATTGAATTTTTGAAGGATGTTACTTGCACAACCAGCCTTGCATTAAATCTGGCTAACCTTTGAAGTTTCATTTGTACACCGACATTTTAAACCCTATGCAGCCGATGTTGAAGCAGCGTAGGTCTTCCACAGAATGCAAATTGTTAACGCCGAAGCCAAAGCTGCCAGTGTACAAGTGTTTTAGCAATGTACACCGCCTGTAAGTCAACGATGTAGAAATTGTAACTTCCGGCGTACGTTTTGTAACTGCGAAAAAATTAGATGAAACGCCTGAATGTTTTTCTTATATATTCTAAGGTTTCTTTGTTAAAGAGACATTCGAAAATCATTAGAAAAGAGAGAAAAGGAGAGTTTCACAAATGTTAGAGTTTATTTTTCTCTTAGGGCACTAAAACCCTAATGTTCTAGCAACTTAGAGGTGATTAGGGTTTAGCTACAATCAAGAAGTGCCCACATTTGTGGGATTATGGATTTAAAGACTCCAGTTTATGAAAAGAAACAATTTTTTAGATGTTTTCAATATCTGTTTTATCATTTTTACCGCTTAATTGTATATTGAGATGTTGTTCTTCAATGATCATTATGAATATGTATGAATGGATTCGATGGAATGATATATGAATTATATTGATATTGAAATTGATTAATTGGGAATTTAATTATGTTTACTTGTAATCTATTTAATTTGTGCCTGATCAACATAGATTAGATGGATAGGGTCAGAGATACCCGGGAGGGATTCAATGATCCACGCAAGTAAAACTTAGGTTTTTGAATAAGATTTGTCATAGGGATATGCAAGCTTGCGATGAGACTTAAGATTTCACTTATCTTTATGTGGTTAGGATTACAAATTTAGGTCACTTGGTGGTGCTTATTTTGTCGTTTTTACTAGAATAGTAATCTTGGTGAGAGCAAATTGCTATTAAACTGTTAATCATAGATAAATTACCTTAGTAGGATAGTTTATGCTATGAAAGATTTTGCTACTCTAAGAGGTGAGCAATTCTTAGTGAATTTGATTAAATCCCAAGTAATCAATTTTATTTATCAATTTAAAGCATGAATCATTTCAAATGAGAATATAAATGCATTATTCATATATTATCTACATCTCCTAAACCCATATCTTTCGTTGTTGTTGTTGTTGCTAGAACATACGGTTTTGGTTCTTCACAATCATTTGTAGTCAATTTTAGTTAAATTATCATAGATTAATTAAAAATCTAAATTTTCAATTTCTTAAATTCAGTTTCTAGTAATTAGCCATTAGCTCTCTATGGACACGACTTGGACTTTCCAAAAATTACTGCATTGCACCCGGTGATTTTGTTGACTGGTTAAGTATTACACCTGTGTTTGAAATTGAAAATTATTAGATTATAATAGGTGTGTAAATACTACAGTTTCAAATTGGTGCTGTTGCCGGGGAGCTACGTTTGTTGATATTAAAATAGTAATTAAGCCCTTAGACTAAGCACATAAATTTAGAAAGACCATGAAAATTTGCAAAATAAAAAAAAAAATAGTTTACCATGATCTGTTTGTTCTGGTATGTTAGTTGAATAGGACTTGCAACTCGATTCTGAGATCGATCGGACTTACCATCGTCAATTAAGAGAAAGACGAGCATAAAATACAAGAGCAATGGAAAGGAAACTGCAAGAAAATCCTCCCCCTGTTGATGAGAGATAGAATGAAGATCGTAGAAATGCACACAATGGGAACCCAGCTGATGAGCAACCAAATTTGCCTGTTCCTGTTGTGGCCAATAATAACCGTCCTCATCTGATAGCAGGAAATGAGATCCATAGATCGATGTGGGAGTACTTTATGCCCACATTTGATGGAGTTGCATCATCTATTGATTGGCCCGCTATTCAAGCAAACAACTTTGAATTAAAGCCAGCTCTGATACAAATGGTGCAAGGAGATCAATTTGGTGGAGGTAGTTTTTGACAACCCACATGACCATCTGAAAAATTTCCTACATATCTATTCTACGATAAAGAGTAATGGGGTTTCCAATGACACAATTCACCTTAGACCGTTCCCTTTTTCACTAAGAGATAAGGCAAGAAGTTGGCTCAATTCTCTACCCCTACATTCTCTCATAAATTGGGATCAGTTGGCATAGTAGTTTTTGGAACAATTCTTTCCTCCCAACAAGAGGATCCAACTAAGGAACGAAATCTTTTCCTTTATGTAGTGTGGGAAAGATTTAAGGAGCTCCTCAGACGTTGCCCTCACCATGGAATCTCTCTCCATGATCATATGAGAATCTTCTACATGGCTCTTGGAGATCAATTGAAGACGATAATTGACGCGACAGCAGGTAGGAGCTTGATGTACAAGAGTGCTCTAAAGGCTTACAATTTAATCAATGGGTTGGCAAAAACAACTTTTCACTGGCATAGTGAGCGGAATAAGCTGAGATCGGTAGGTGTCATTTATGAATCAGAGACAGTTTCTAAACTTCAACAACAAGTGGCTTCACTTGCTGATCAGTGAGACGAATGTAACCTGTGTCAGGAGCGGGACCGAGTTATAAGCCGAGCATGAATATGATTTCACATGATGATACTCACATGAGTTACTTGGATTATCTTGTGGAAGATTCCTATGCTTTACATTCAGGTAATGAGCAAGCAAATTATGTGAATCAATATGAAAGAAAAGCTGGGAATTACAATCCATACTCCAACACTTATAATCTTAGATTGACGGATCATCTAAATTTCGATGGAGCAATCAAAATGCACCTCGAGCATTGCCGCCACCACTACCTGTGCATCAATAACAGACAAATCCACAAAAAGAAAAGAATAAAATAGTTGAGCTTTTGTAGGAGATTTAAAAAGCAAATAAATCAAGATTCAATCATTCAAGATTTGCAAACTAAGATAACTCAATTATCTGAAACATCAAGACACCGTCCTTAAGGCACTCTTCCAAGTATTACTGAAAAGAATCCTAAAGAGGAGGTGAAAGTAATCACTCTTAGAAGTGGAAAAGAAGTCACCAATAGTGGTGCAGGAAGCAGTTCAGAAATGCACGAAAAAGCAAAAGAAAAGGGCAAAATAGTTGATGACCAAGCCAATGGAAGACATGAGGATAGGGCTGAAAATTCACCTGAAATCAAGTTGGATGTACCATCATCAAGCCATGATAAACGGAAAAGAGAGGTGAAAAAAGATAAGAGACGGAAGCCAGAAGTAAAGCATTACATTCGACCTATTCCTTTTCCTGGAAGGTTGAAGCAGCAACAGCTAGACCATCAATTTGAGAAATTTTTAGAAGTTTTTAAGAAGTTGCACATCAACATTCCATTCATGGATGAGCTTAAATCAATGCCTTCCTATGTGAAGTTTATGAAAGATATCCTCACAAAGAAAAGACGCCATTGAACATGAGACAATCATGCTAACCCACGAGTGTACAGTTATTCTTCAAAATAAGTTGCCACCAAAATTGAAAGATCCTGGCAACTTCACTCTTCCTTGCATCATTGGCAAATCATATTTCGATAAGGCACTTTGTGATCTTGGCGCAAGTATAAATCTTATGCTTTTGTCGATTTTTAAGAAGTTGGGGCTAGGAGAATGTAAACCGACCACAATTTCCTTACAACTAGTCGACAGAAGCATTAAACAACCAAGAGGGATAGTGGAGGATGTGTTAGTCAAGGTGGACAAGTTTCTTTTTCCAACCGATTTTATCGTTCTTGATATGGTTGAAGACCGAGAGATTCCCTTGATCTTGGGAAGACCTTTCTTGGCTACCGGACAAGCATTGATTGATGTGGCACAAAGGAAATTGACACTTTGGGCTATGGATGAGCAAGTTACTCTTGATGTATTTCGATCTCTTAGACACTTAGCAGGTAATGATACTTGCTTCCATATTGATACTATTGGTCAGCTGGTTCAAGAATATAGTATGGATACTTCTAAGATGAGTGGGTATTCCAAGCATGTGCTTTCACATGATTGGAGTGATGATGAGCTTGATATCACTCCTAAAATTGGAGAAGATGAATAGTTGATGATACTGGATGATCGGGATAGCACTGATGAAGATGTGCACAACAATCACTTAGTGGATACAGTTGTTAGAGCTTGGATGAGACCACCTTAGTTTGAGCCTTTAAAGGCCAATACAAAGAAATTGATTTCTTCCATTCAAGGGCCGCCTCAACTTGAGTTGAAATAGCTTCCTGATCACCTCAAGTATGTGCTTTTAGGTGATACTGCCACACTCCCGGTCATCATTTTCATAGAGTTGTCATCTAAGCAAGAGAGTAAGTTGATTGAGGTGCTTAAAAGACATAAGGAGGCTATTGGGTGGACAATTACATATATTCACGGAATCCATCCATCTGTATGTACTCACCGGATCCCTATGGAAGGTGAATGCAAGACTACATTTCAACAACAGAGAAGACTCAATCCTACCTTGAAAAAAATAGTGAAGAAGGAAGTATTAAATCTACTTGACGCTGGAATTATTTATCCTATCTCTGACAATAAGTGGGTGAGTCCTACTCAAGTGGTACCTAAGAAGGGAGGTATGATAGTTGTGCATAATGATAAGAATGAGTTGATACTAACCCGGACTGTAACTGGATGGAGGGTATGCATCGATTATCGAAAGTTGAATAACGCCACTCACAAGGATCATTTTCCTTTTCCCTTCATAGACCAAATGCTAGAGAGGCTAGCTGAGCATGATTATTACTGTTTCTTGGAAGGGTATTCGGGCTATAATCAAATTCCAATAGCTCCAGAAGACCAGGAGAAGACTACATTTACCTGTCCATATGATACGTTTGCATTTAGGCGCATGTCTTTTAGTTTATGTAATGCACCAGCAACTTTCCAAAGATGTATGATGGCATTATTCTCTGATATGAATGAGAAATTCATTGAAGTTTTCATGGATGATTTTTCTGTATATGGAGCTTCATTTGAAAGCTTTTTAGAGAATTTCTCATCCATTCTCAAGAGATGTAAGGACACTCACTTGGTTTTGAACTGGGAGAAGTGTAACTTTATGGTAAAAGAAGGAATTGTGTTGGACCATAAGATCTCAAGAAAGGGAATAGAAGTGGATAGAGCTAAAGTCGAGGTGATTTCCAAGATGCCACCACCAGTGAATGTAAAAGGAATACAAAGTTTCCTTGGACATGCAAGATTCTATACGAGATTTATCAAGGATTTTTCCAAGATTTCATGACCTCTTTGTGCTCTACTAGAGAAGGATACTCTTTTTTCCTTTGATGGTGATTGGTTGCAAGCTTTTGAGCTTCTAAAGGAAAAATTGACCACTACACCAATTATTGTAGCACCAGATTGGGAACTACCCTTTGAGCTTATGTGCGACGCAAGTGATATGGCAATTGGTGCAATACTTGGTCAGAAAAGGAACCGAGTTTTTCAGGTAATTTACTACGCTAGTAAGATGATGAATGAAGCACAATGAAATTATGTTACCACAGAAAAAGAATTGCTAGCTGTAGTATTTGCTTGTGACAAATTCAGATCATACCTCATCGGTTCTAAGGTAATTGTCTATACTAACCATTCTGCACTTAAGTATTTATTAGTAAAATCATATGCAAAGCCTAGGCTTATAAGATGGATACTGCTTTTGCAAGAATTTGATATTGAGATTAGAGATAAGAAGGGAGTGAAAAATGTTGTTGTTGACCATCTTTCGAGGATTGTAAATGAGAAAGATGAGTTGTCTATTAATGAATCATTCCCTGATGAATATCTCTATGAAGTTTCAGTTACAGATCTACCTTGGTATGTAGATATAGTAAATTACTTGGTTGCTAGAATTTTGCCTTATAATATTGATATCAAGCTCATCATCACTCCAATCATGTGAAAGCACATGCTTGGAATACCCACTCATCTTAGAAGTATCCATACTATATTCTTGAACGCTGACCAATAGTATCAATATGGAAGCAAGTATCATTACCTGCTAAGTGTCTAAGAGATCGAAATACATCAAGAGTAACTTGCTCATCCATAGCCCAAAGTGTCAATTTCCTTTGTGCCACATCAATCAATGCTTGTCCGGTAGCCAAGAAAGGTCTTCCCAAGATCAAGGAATTTCTCGGTCTTCAACCATATCAAGAACGATAAAATCGGTTGGAAAAAGAAACTTGTCCACCTTGACTAACACATCCTCCACTATCCCTCTTGGTTGTTTAATGCTCTTGTCGACTAGTTGTAAGGAAATTGTGGTCGGTTTACATTCTCCTAGCCCCAACTTCTTAAAAATCGACAAAAGCATAAGATTTATACTTGCGCCAAGATCACAAAGTGCCTTATCGAAATATGATTTGCCAATGATGCAAGGAAGAGTGAAGTTGCCAGGATCTTTCAATTTTGGTGGCAACTTATTTTGAAGAATAACTGTACACTCGTGGGTTAGCATGATTGTCTCATGTTCAACTAGGCGTCTTTTCTTTGTGAGGATATCTTTCATAAACTTCACATAGGAAGGCATTGATTTAAGCTCATCCATGAATGGAATGTTGATGTGCAACTTCTTAAAAACTTCTAAAAATTTCTCAAATTGATGGTCTAGCTGTTGCTGCTTCAACCTTCCAGGAAAAGGAATAGGTCGAATGTAATGCTTTACTTCTGGCTTCCGTCTCTTATCTTTTTCCACCTCTCTTTTCCGTTTATCATGGCTTGATGATGGTACATCCAACTTGATTTCAGGTGATTTTCAGCCCTATCCTCATGTCTTCCATTGGCTTGGTCATCAACTATTTTGCCCTTTTCTTTTGCTTTTTCGTGCATTTCTGAACTGCTTCCTGCACCACTATTGGTGACTTCTTTTCCACTTCTAAGAGTGATTACTTTCACCTCCTCTTTAGGATTCTTTTCAGTAATACTTGGAAGAGTGCCTTAAGGACGGTGTCTTGATGTTTCAGATATGAGTTATCTTAGTTTGCAAATCTTGAATGATTGAATCTTGATTTATTTGCTTTTTAAATCTCCTACAAAAGCTCAACTATTTTATTCTTTCTTTTTGTGGATTTGTTGTTATTGATGCACAAGTAGTGGTGGCGGCAATGCTCGAGGTGCATTTTGATTGCTCCATCGAAATTTAGATGATCCGTCAATCTAAGATTATAAGTGTTGGAGTATGGATTGTAATTCCCAGCTTTTCTTTCATATTGATTCACATAATTTGCTTGCTCATTACCTGAATGTAAAGCATAGGAATCTTCCACAAGATAATCCAAGTAACTCATGTGAGTATCATCATGAGAAATCATATTCATGCTCGGCTTATAACTCGGTCCCGCTCCTGACACAGGTTACATTCGTCTCACTGATCAGCAAGTGAAGCCACTTGTTGTTGAAGTTTAGAAACTGTCTCTGATTCATAAATGACACCTACCGATCTCAGCTTATTCCGCTCACTATGCCAGTGAAAAGTTGTTTTTGCCAACCCATTGATTAAATTGTAAGCCTTTAGAGCACTCTTGTACATCAAGCCTTTAAAGTTATCTACTAACTTTAATTCTAGTGATTAAAAATACGTTTTTCAAAATATTCTTTAAGTTTCAAATATTTGAAGTTGTGTATGTTTTCCTCTTATTTTTATATCATTTTTCTTCTTTAGGAAATAGGTGTACCTTTAAAACTTTACTTTCTTGGCAAATTTTATTTTTCTAAGTTGGTTTCCAAAATAGTGAGTTGATTTTATCTTGGTTTGAAAAACTTGTTTTATTCTTAATATTTGTCAAGTGATAGAATAATTTCTTTAGACAAATTTATAAGAAAACCTTTCTTAATAAAGAATTGTTAACATTTAGAACTTAAAAATTTATTTTAATTTTGAAAAGAGAGTAGTAATTATAAAATTGAAGTTTTGAATATACTTTTATGTGATTTTCAAAGTCTATAATGAGTCTATTTAAGTATTATAAAAGATATAGTTAAGTTGAATATTAAGTTCAATGCCAAAAATTCTATCTTTATGAAGTATTTGGTTTTGATTCATAAAAGAAATGAGTTCTTTTTATTTGAAGAATCTTGCGTACTATCACTTAAAAACTTATGATCAATTTGTCTAAGCTTTTGAAAAACAAAATTTAGACTTTCTTATTGAAAACTCCTTTATTGAGAAATCTAGTTCACTTTTCCTTGTTTAAAAAACCATTTTTATTTTTACTTAAGACAACAATATTATAATCATGCATAAATATGATTATGTAGCTATGTAAAAATAAAGATAATACATAATAAGATAGAAAGAAATACTATAAGTAAATAAAAATAATTAAATAGTCAAGCATTAGGAACCTTAGCTTAATCAAGGTATCTCGGTCATGTATTGGGAGCCTTAGCTTCATCATGGCAACCCAGGACTAAGAATAGACTAGTCCCAAAAGAAAAGAAAAGAAAAGAAAAGAAAGAAAATTGTTTTGACTTGATATGGACAACTCTAAGACTAGAAAGACTAGTCTTAATAAATTGCGTAAAACAAGTAAATAAATAAATTGAAAGACATGAAAGTAAATAAATAACAAATGAGCTTATATACTCTAAATAAATATATATACATAGTGTACATAATATTATATAAGTTAGATTAGAGCAAAAATAATAATAACAATAACAATAACAACAACATAACAACATAATGTAAAATAGGAACATGAACAAAAACAAAACATGAACATATTGTTGCTTTTTTAACTTATATGAATCTAAGAAACATACACTAAGCTCATGCTAAGTTGTATGAAATGATAAAGAATATAGGTAGAATTTTTACCTAAGGTTTAATGAAATGTTTGAAAAGAGATAAATGGGTTTTGTTATTTTCTTTTTAAAGAGGTGAAATTTGGTAGAGAGTGTTTTGAGAGGGAATGGTTGGAGAGAGATTTTGAGATAGATTTTGGTAGATTTTGTTATGCAAAGTATGTGTGAAAAAATGAAGGAGCATGGGGGTATTTATAGAATTTTTGGAGTGAAATTTTGATGTAATAAAATAAATTAAAAAAGAAAAATAATATATAGGAGAGAGAGGGGCCGGCGCATATGGAGAAGAGAGAGGGAGAATTTTATTTGTTTTGTAATTTTTTGTAAAGAAAAGAAATAATGTGTAACGTTTGATGTGAATAAAGTTATATTGGAAATATAAAAAGTAAGAAAATAGGTATGTAGGTAGTAAGAAATAGATGTAAAAAAAAGTAGAGATAGTGAAATAGTAATGAATAGTACTATTAATAGTAGACTAGACATATAAAATACTGGTAGTAATAAAAATACGTGTAAACAAGCTATATCTGTTATTTTTAGTTATTGAAAAATTCTAAAACTGATATTTTTAAAATCCTTGTTTAATTACGAGTCTTTTGATGTTAGTGGAATATTTTTATTATTCCGAACTCCGGACATGTTTTTCGAGAACTGATCTCATCTAAGTCCGAAGGACGATCGAAATTCGTGAATCTGATATTTTTATATCACCCTATATTATTATGAACTATTTTAAGCCATCAACTTAATTTCATTTTCTAGGGTTTGGGAACGCGGGATTGCCGGAGTTGAAATTGTTTAATTGTCTTGACATTTGTTGACTTTTGAAACTCCGGTTTGACTAGGGTTAGGGTTTAATCCATCTTTGCCACCGAAATTGAGGGGTTTAACTCAGGGATCGGATAGGCGGATCTTTTCATGTTCGAATTTTCGAATTGATCTATTATTGAACTTTCTATTTTTGTTTTTGAAAATTCTCTTATGAAATCCCGTGGTTGAAATTGATTAAGGTTCGATTTTAACTTGGGTCAAATTTTAGGGTTTCGATTTGGTATTCCAAAACCATTTTCGAAAAATTTGGGGGTTTACAGAACTGCTTACCAGAATCCTACTGGAATGTCCCCATATCGCATACTGTATGAAAAAGCTTATCATATCCCTGTGGAATTGGAACATAAAGCTTATTGAGCTGTAAAGTTTTTGAACTTTGATAGGCAAGCTGCTGGGAACCACAGGTTACTCCAATTGAATGAGTTGGATGAGTTTCGTAATAATGCTTTTGAGAATGCTCATATCTACAAGGAGAAAACCAAGAAGTAGCATGATAGGCAAATCTTATATCGAGAATTCAAGGAAGGACAAAAGGTTTTACTCTATAACTCTCGATTGAGGCTTTTTCCTGGTAAGCTAAGGTCTAGGTGGTCAGGCCCATTTGAGATCACAAAAGTTTTTCCTTATGGAGTGATTGAAATCAAGAAAGATGGAGAGGAGCCGTTCTAAGTCAATGGTCTTCAACTGAAACACTTTTGGGAGAGGAAATTTGCGAAGGCAAGTAAGAAGGACTTGGATCTTCAAGATCCAAGCTAAGCTTATAAAGGAAAGTCGGGCTAAGCGACTTTAAACTAATTGCTACTTAGGAGGCAACCCATGTTTAACTTAATAATAGTATTTTTTGTTTTGTTTTTACTAACTTAGTGTTCAGTGTGTATAGATCATGCAAAAAAAAAAAAAAAAGAAAAAAGAAAAAATTAGGCTTTAAATGGGGAGATTCAATTTCAAAAAGAGAATGAGGAACGATTTGGTGAAATTGAAAAGCTCTAAGGAATTGCAAGGTAAGTATTCTAATTTCTAGAGCACTAAATATAATTTTTATTAGGGCTATTTATATAAAAAAAATGGTGATGAAAAATGCTGAACGTCGGCAAAAGAAGATTCAAAGCCGCCGGCTTACAGCCAGCGTTTACAATAGAGGCCAAAATCATGAAATGCCAGCTCAATGTCATTTACACCGCTAGTGTTTGGGGCGATGTAATTATCATTTCCGTAGTTCTTTAAACCCGACGAACGCTGGCACCTAGGTTTTCAACGCCGCTAGCATTCAATCCAGCGTAGACCTGTATGCCGGCAGTGTACAATGGAAAGCCATCGGCCATTTGCTCTCAATAAGAATTAAAAATTTAATACACCGGTACGTATGCTGGTGGCGTACTTGATAGATTTGCCGGCATATGTTCTGCAATTTCGATTTTTAGCAGGTTTCTTTCTCTCTCTCCTCATTTCTCTCCAACTCACTCTCACTCTCAACACTCCCTTACACTCACTCACTTGGATTGTTTAGACTCGATCAAGTAAGTAATATTTTTTCTCTCAATTTAATTCTTTATGCTTAATTAATTGCTATTATTCTGCTATAAATCTTTGATATGCTGCAAATTGAGAATGGAGTGGATATTATGTACGAATTGAGACAAAGGAGGATGGGATTATAAATTGGTTAGATTGATGATTTAGTGGATGTTAATGGTTGTTTGACTGATATGGATTGTTGTCTTCTTGTTGGATTAGATTATAATTGCATTACTTGTTCTAATTTTAAGAATGCAAGAATTAGGGTTCTTGATGAAGAATAGGGATTGAAAATCGAAATTAGGGCTTTGCTGTTTTGACTGAAATTGGATGAACAAAATAATTTTCTATGTTGTGATTTAGCTCCAATTAGTTTAATTACTCCAATTTGAACTTAAAAATTCAAAAATTGCGGAAATTTTGGAGATTAAGTTGAGTTTGGAAAAGCTTTTGATACAATGTTTTGAAGTGTTACGCCCCATAGGGTACCCTAAACGTAACAGTCCGCCACATGCCATAGAAGATTCCCGAATTACCACCTTAGTCTTTCGGAAGTCTCATATAGATGTAAGGCGTACCTTTACACAATAGAGTACAAGTCCGAATGGAGATAAAAGCTTAATTTGGCATGCATGGGCAATAGGATATAATTCATGAACATAAATGAATATTACATAATTCTAAGGGGCATTCCCCCGCAAAAGAATATTTAGCGGTCCATTACAGTCATCCAAGTCTTAGAAGTTTTCTATGGAAGTCTAATACAAAAATTATAACTTCTAGGGAAAACTCCTAGCTTCGTACCTGTTCAGCCGGGTCTCTTCGCCTAAGCCATAAATGCGTAAGCTGCAAAAGGAATGGTCTGTAGGGATGTAAGCTAACTAGCTTAGTGAGTGTAATCTCCCACAAAAACATTTATATCACAACAATTCAACCAAGTTATTAATCAAGCAAGTGTATGCATCAAACACATGAGTTCAACATACATATGACCAACCGGAAATCATATGTGGATGGAATTGCGCCCTCCATCCCGGGTTAGCAGATTAACGAATCCTGCGGTACGACAATATCCCGTTTATGGCTCACGGCTAACCTACGATTATCGATGTCGTTTATGGTTCACGACTAACCTACGATTATTCGATGTCGTTTATGGTTCACGACTAACCTACGATTATTCGATGTCGTTTATGGTTCACGACTAACCTACGATTATTCGATGTCGTTTATGGTTCACGACTAACCTACAAATGCTCATGCTCCATCCCCTTGTGATATGCACATGTCAATTTATCATTTACTCAAGTAGTTGATTAAGCCAATTTACTTAGGCGATCAATCAATTTATCAGACAATCCATCATAGCTAACTATACAATCAAAGTTTATCACCCGGTTTCGATATTCTTAATTTGTTTCTCATATCAACAACAATCATATAATTTCCCAATAATCCCCATTATTCATATTCCATTCAATTGACCTACATTCTAGTGCACTACTTTACAAGCACATACAATAAATGAATTGGGAAGAAAAACTCACTCCGCCATCGGTACTCCGGTCTTCTAGTAGTAATAATCCGGAGGTAACTCGTCACCGTCCACGGGTTCACCTATTCATATAAGAAATTACCCTAATAAGTATTCTATCAACTTAGGACACTAAAACTCTAAGGAAACTTAGTGAAATCGGAATTCGCGTCATTTCCGAAGTTCCGTTTTAAAATGGCCATAACTTGGTCGTTTTAAGTCGGAATTTCGCAAATTATATACCGATTCCTATCTACTTCGAAAGAGCTTTCCAAATATGAAGTTTAAATCAAGTTTTGAAAATATCTAAGCCTCGGAATTGAGGGATCAGATCTGTACAGCGGGTTCCTTGATTCCAAAAATGCGGTTTTGATGAATGCATTTGAGATTCCTAAGTGTAATATGATGCTAAATGCAATGGAAATGATTTTCCCTATCATGAATGTCATGATGTGACCTTAAGAGTCTATGTTCTTATAACTTTTAGATTTAACGATTTTTAGAAAACAAACTTTCCTTAGAAACCATTTCCTCTCAAAGCTTAGTAAGTTAATTTACTACACTTGATCACATCTACATTTTGTATGGATTTTCTTTAGGAAAACTCTATTTTGTTTAAAGAATATTTGACCCCTATATTAGTTATATCCTAAGGCCTTTATTTCTTTAATAAAATCTACATTTACAAACTTTTAAGTGGGTCTTTTACTATGGGGTTTCCAAAAATCCGAATTTCACAAATCCATTTTCAAGTTGATTCCTTTAGGAAAAATATATTTTATACTTGAAACTTTAAGTATCTATTATACCTATATCCTAAGGACTTCATTTATTTAAGAAAATATCATTTTTGAAGTTGGAAAAATAGTGTTTTCTAACCCTTCATCCATTATTACGAATTTGGTTTTTCATAACTTTTAACTCAAAACTCCTATGGACTTCATCTCTTGTTTTCAACATTTTCTTTAGTAAAAACTCCTTTAGACTCATGAAAATACCACTAATCATTATCTATTACCCATAGGCTTTATTTCTCTTATAAAATATAAGTTTAGAAGTTGTTAAAAGTGTTTTTGACCTTGGTTTTCAAAGTCATCCGAATTTTCAAAAGTCTTTTTCTTGTAAAGTACTTTTCTTTTTGACTTCATGGACCCATATATATATAGATCTATACACTAGAAAGTCATTTACTAAAGACAAAAGTGTTAAAGACTATTTATGCACATATGAACAAAATAATAATGAAACTATAAATGCCTACATGCTCATGAGTAACAAGATGATGGATCTACTTTATCAAAAGCTTAAATGAGTTTTAAAAACATAAAAACCATATTTTTATAAAAGATCCTTTGTTTAAAAGACTTTTTGATGGATAAAGTTAAAGCTTTTGATAAGGAAACTCCTTTAAAAGATGATCTACCATGAAATGGTTTGGGATTTTTGTGTTGTTATCTCATTGTTCCTACTACAAGATCATGGGAACATGGAGTTGAGATAACCAAAAATCACCTAGCCATAACAAGGTTTTATGAGTTGGAAGTAGTGGATCATAACTTACTTGAAGTGGATGGAAGATAGAAGAGAAAAATGAGAAGTTGTGTGGATGTGTGGGGGCTTCAAGTTTCGGCCAAAGGGGAAAAGAGAGGATTGAGAGCTTTTGCACACTTTGAATTTTGGAAAGTGAGAATGAAAGAATGAGAGAGAGAGAGAAAAGTTAGTTTATATAGAAGTGAATTAGGTTAAATGGAAGAAGATTTTTCAAATTGGACAAGGGGAGGGGGGGCCATGTGCGCCGGTTTTGGAAGCTAAAGGGGGGGAGAAACTTGATTTGTTCACTTGATTTGCCTTGATTTGATTTACATCACTTGTCATGCATTAAAGTGAAGTGAAGGGACAAAAGTTATGGAGAATGGAAGAGATGTGATTGATGGTAAGAGTTAGATTTGTAGGGTAGGCTAATAGGTAGTGTAGGTGTACTTTATGAATAGTAATGAATAGTTGACAAGACAATTTAATTTCCGGTAGTAATGAAATACGAATAAAAAGGCTATAACTGTATTTTTCATAAACCGGAAAATTATGAAAAATATATTTTTGAAATCCTTATTTTATTTCGGTTCTAATGAGTACTCATAAGTATATTTTTGAAATTCTAGTTCCGGGGCACGTTTTTCTATAATGGGTCTCGGGATGACCCGGAATTGAAATTTTCTTGAAATCAATATTTTCTTAGTTTGAAATATATTCAAGAATTATAATCAAAAGTAAATTTTCTTAGAAAAGTTTATTAATTGGAAACCGAGGAAAAGCCGGAATTAGGGTTCCTAGTTCTCACTCCAGGCTTGAGCTATTCCAGTTTAGGGTTTCGGGTTTCCGGTTCTGGGGTTATCTTAGCTACTTGAAAGACCGGGGTTTACATGAAGATCACAACTTGTACTTTTTCCAGTGAATTTTGAATTTTTAACATTCAATTCTAAGCTGGCTAATCTAGGCTGCCAGCTTTGATTCCACTTTGCAAGTGTAGATTCGTCAACAACAATTCCATGCAATGTTTCATTATTTGATATGCCTAATATTCCAAATTTTTTAAACTCATGTTGTGACATGTATTAGGTATATATTATAAGTTCATTCAACTAAATTGCTTTAAGATTAGTGGAATTAGACTTGTGCTAAGTCTTGTTCTTAAATGATATTACATGATGTATTAGATTTAGGATTTAGTTCAACCACAATTCTGTTATAATAGTTTGTGAGTTGCAGATATGGCTCTAAAATAGAAGAAGCAGCATACTACTGAGCCGTCTTCATCCGGTTCCCAATCCCGAAATGTCCTCTCAAGCTAGCAGTATGCTAAGGATTGTAAGAAGTGCCTCATGAAGATGGATTTCATGAACTCTCAATATATGGATTGGGAGTTACTTGATGATTTTGGCATTAGAGATCGGGTATTTGAATTGATTCGAGATCTAGCTTGGCTACAGATTTTTGGATGGAGGGAACCAGCTTACAAAAATTTAACTCTTGAAGTTCTCTCCACATTGAAAGTAGAATCAGATGAAGATAATTCCAAGTTTTTTTTTCCAAGCTTATGGGCAGATCCATGAGATCAGATTAAAAACTATAGGGCAAGTTCTGGGCTTATATGAGGAGGAGCAAGATAATTTAGAACTTCCCAACTCCTAGCCTAGAAAAGAGAATGCAATGACACAAGAATCTTACTAGCTTGAGTTGATTGCTCCTTCACAAGATCCTTACATCGCATCCAAATCAATTGCATCTACTTTTGCAAAAGTGGAACATTGGCTTCTCCATCATATCCTTGCACACACAGTGAGTTGCAAGAAGACTAGTCACAACAAATTGACTAGTTTTGATATGTTCTACTTGTATAGTCTCCTTGTAGACTATAGGATTGATTTAGAAGTTCAGATAGCGAATTTCATCTTTAAGCAAGCTGATGATACCACAACCCGGTTCCTGTTTTGTGGAGGATACATTACAAAGTTGCTGAAGGGGATGAATATCTACGAGATACCTGAAGGAGATGTAGAAATACCTAGTAAAAAGATTTCATCTGCTCCTTTCAGGGGTTAGGGATTATTTAAAGTCCCCAAAGGAGTACCAGCACTAGTTGTAGAGGAGTGTGAGTTCCAGGATATCTTTCCTGGTGATGTACCTGCTCCAGCCCCTACTAACATGCCTTCCTCTTCATTCTATCCTCCTCCTCCTGGTACTTCATCTGGATATGATATGGACCAGCTCAGGCTGGATGTTCAAGACCTAAAGAAGTAGAATCAAGAATTCTGGGATAACAGGATAAGGAAATAAAAAAGAACAAGAAATTCCAGAGCATGATCTTCAAAGCAGTGAAAGTTGCTATCTGCTGCATCAATCAAGTAGCCGGGGATGAATTGAATTATGAGACTCCTTTAGAGTCTAGACCCAGCTCAGAGCACACTCCCACAGCTAGCCCAGAGGATACCATGAGAGTTAGCCCAGAGCATAATAGAAGATCTAGTCCAAGGCCAAAGAGCTAGAGACCCTCCTAGCTTTCGTTTGCTTTTATTTGTTTCTTATTTTTCCTATTAACCTGTACTTATTATGAGCACCCAAATCCCTATGGGTAGACTCTTTCTGATCTATACTTATCTTAGTAGATAGCTTTTTATTTTTGCTTTTATTTTTCTTTTTGTTTTTCTTTTATAATGACTATAGGGCAGCAAACAAAGCAAAACTCTCTCTTGCACTGACATTTTGATGACTTTGAAACAAATGAAATCAGGAAAGTACCAATTTCTTTTTCTTGCACTTTTTATTCCTTTCCTATAATTGAAATTTGCTCAGACTCAGTGAGGACACTGTTTGATTAAAGTCTGGGGAAGGGATTAATTGCTAGAGAATGAATGAATGAAGAAGTTGTGAAATCGATCTGGATGTCTGAACTGTTGAGTCTGAATTGCTGCTATATATATGACATTTGCAGGATTGATCTGATTAACCACCTTAAATTTTTTGTCTTAAAGCAATTTATGGCGAAATTCTACCAAAATTTTTCTAAAATTTGAAGATAGTACAAAATATTGATTGATAGCATCTAAAAAAAAACAAAGAAACAATGAAAATAACTTGCTAAAGTACCTTACTCACCTGCTATTGTGATTGGTTTACTTAGTTGAAATTAAGTTGTGAAATCCTTAAGGAACAAGTTTACTTTATTTTTAACTTTAGAATTGGAAATTTGACAGTCGGTCGAGTCCTTTTGTGAAAAATAAACAGGTTTACTTATAGGAAATTTTAATTTGTATATATTCTTTGGGTTGTGTTTACAACTTTATAACACTTAGTGAAAGAGGTAAATGAAACTTTTAACTTAGTGATCCTTTATAAAAATAAGTCTTAAATTTGTTATTGCATTCGAAAAGAAAGAAACAAGCATAGCCTCTAATCCTCTGACTTAAAAATTGAGCCATGAGTATTTGAACTTAAATGTTAACATGAGGAAGAGTTCTTAAAGGTATTTTGAAACTTGGTCACTTAGATGATGAACCCAGGATGTACCGACTTAATGAACTCACTATAACAAGAAGGGAGGAAAGGCAAAAGTTCAATTTTTGAACTTTGAAAAACAAAAAAGATGGAGGATTAAAACCTCCCAAAAAGAAAATAAATGCTTGTATGAAAAAAGAAAAGAAAAATGAATGCAAAGATTCAAATAAAAGGAGATTTATGACAATAAAGAAGAAAATCTAAGGAAAAAGTGAATACCACATGCTTTCATTTTGTGTTGCTAAGAGTATATATAAGCTAAAAGTCCAGTGAAGTCTAAATGAGTATTTTTTCTTAGTGGATTATGCATCTACTTTTGAATTGAATGTTCTTTTGTTAAAGACTGAGATTAAAACTTGTTTTGTCTGCATTAGCCCCAAAATTTTAATTGAAGTACTATAATCACAAGAAACTAGTGTGGTAAGAGCAGTAGGTACAAGAAAAGCAAGTTAAAAGAAAAGAATTGATGCTTGAATTAGAAAAACTGTACTATCTATGATAGATTTCAAAAAGTTTGTTCTTAATTGTTTTGCTTGAGGACAAGCAAAAGTTCAAGTGTGGGAGAGTTGATAAGATCATATTTTACACAACTTTTAACAAGCAATTAATGATTAATTTGTATTGAATTTCATAAAAATTTCTAGAATTGGTACTCAGATTGTTTAGGTTTATGTTTTAGGTCTAAAGTTAACAAAGGAAAGCATAACAAGGCAATTTGAATTAAAATTGAAGAATCTCAGGGGATACACCGGCTTTTCTAGATTATACGCCGACGATGTACAGTCAGCCTAGAGGATGATCAGAATGTTAAAATTTAAGACGGTCTCTACACTGTTGGGGTTCAACCCAGCCTTGACATGGAACAGATTCAAGAATTCAAAGGCCAGCAAATCTAATCCTATACGCCACCGGCCTTGAGATGGTGTAAGCTGAAGATTAGAAACCAAGAATCAAACACTAGCTCGACACTGCCAGTGTAGAGGAATTCAAAGCCAGCTTCTGTAATTTGATCAAACGCCGGCTTTCTAGGAATCAAAACCGCCGGCGTTGAGATGGCTTAGAACGTCCACAGAATTGAATTTTTCAAGTCTGTCACATGCACAACTAGCCTTGCATTAAATCTGGCCAACCTTTAAAGTTTCATTTGTACACCAACATTTTAAACCCTATGCAGCCGACGTTGAAGCAACGTAGGTCTTCCACAGAATGCAAATTGTTAACGCCGAAGCCAAAGCTACCAGTGTACAAGTGTTTTAGTAATGTACACCGCCTGTAAGTCAACGATGTAGAAATTGTAACTTCCGGCATACGTTTTGTAACTGCGAAAAAATTAGATGAAACGCCTGAATGTTTTGCTTATATATTCTAAGGTTTCTTTGTTAAAGAGACATTCAAAAATCATTAGAAAAGAGAGAAAAAGAGAGTTTCACAAATATTAGAGCTTATTTTTCCCTTAGAGCACTAAAACCCTAATGTTCTAGCAACTTAGAGGTGATTAGGGTTTAGCTACAATCAAGCAGTGCCCACATTTGTGGGATTATGGATTTAGAGACTCCAGTTTATGAAAAGAAATCATTTTTAAGGTGTTTTCAATCTCTATTTTATCATTTTTACCGCTTAATTGTATATTGAGATGTTGTTCTTCAATGATCATTATGAATATGTATGAATGGATTCGATGGAATGATATATGAATCATATTGATATTGAAATTGATTAATTGGGAATTTAATTATGTTTACTTGTAATCTATTTAATTTGTGCCTGATCAACATAGATTAGATGGATAGGGTCAGAGATACCCGGGAGGGATTCAATGATCCACGCAAGTAAAACTTAGGTTTTTGAATAAGATTTGTCATAGGGATATGCAAGCTTGTGATGAGACTTAAGATTTCACTGATCTTTATGCAATTAGGATTGCAAATTTAGGTCACTTGGCGATGCTTATTTTGTAGTTTTAACTAGAATAGTAATTTTGGTGAGAGCAAATTGCTATTAAACTGTTAATCATAGATAAATTACCTTAGTATGATAGTTTATGCTATGAAAGATTTTGCTACTCTAAGAGGTGAGCAATTCTTAGTTAATTTGATTAAATCCTAAGTAATCAATTTTATTTATCAATTTGAAGCATGAATCATTTCAAATGAGAATATAAATGCATTATTCATATATTATCTGCATCTCCTAAACCCATATCTCTCGTTGTTGTTACTAGAACATACGGTTTTAGTTCTTCACAATCATTTGTAGTCAATTTTAGTTAAATTATCATAGATTAATAAAAAATCTAAACTTTTAATTGCTTAGATTAGGATAAAATTTAGTTTCTTGTAATTAACCATTAGCTCTCTATGGACACGACTTGGACTTTCCATAAAATACTGCATTACACCGGTGATTTTGCTAACCGGTTAAGTATTACACCTATGTTTGAAATGAAAATTATTAGATTATAATAAGTGTGTAAATACGGCAGTTTCAAATTTCGATAAAGAGGAACAGTCCATGGTTGGGGCTTGTTGTGACAAATATTAACATGAGGAATCCCTTGGTGGAGGCGTATTGAGTGAGCCACTTGAAGTAGGTAGAATTTGGATCGAAAGAAGCCATTTGAAATGATCTCTAGGGTAGGATAAGCTAGATAGGAGTGATGATTGGTAAAAGGAAATGAGTTTTCAAGAAATTTGACATGACAAGAAATATATGTTTTAAAAATAGACAGATATAGGCACTTTGTGTTGAAGAGTAACCAAGCAAAACACAAGGAGTAAAATGAGTCAAGTTTATTTTAGGAATAAGGATGAAGCCACATATAACATAAGAAATCGAACACCTAAAGTTTAGTGTAGTTAGGTTAAGGCTGAAAGAGTTTTTCAAAAGGAGATGAAAGATGTAGTGTGGGTGTAGGCATACGGTTGTGAGATATACAACAGAGGCAAAGGCATAAGTTCAATAAGTTAGAGGCATCGAAGCATGGGTGAGAAGAGATAGACCGGTTTCAACAATATGGTGATGATGTCGTTTAGAAAGACTATCCTGTTCTGGTGTATGGGGTGGTGTAGAAAAATGTGATATACCATTGGCAGAGAGAAAATTATCAAGGGCTTGACATTCGCCACCATTATCTGAATAAAGGGTGACAATTCGATGTTTAAACTAATTTTCGACTAATGCCTTGAAGCGCACAAAGATATCATACACATGCATTTTTCTTTTAAGTGGATAATACCAAATATACTGTGTATAATGATAAACAAAAATAACATAGTATTGAAAATCATCAATAGAATAAATGGGAGAAGTCCATACATTAGAAAAGAAAAGTTCAAGCAAGTGTGATGAGGTTAAGGCAGAAGAAGAAAATGGAATTTTATGACTTCTATTACACGAACATGCATTACAATGTGTAGAGGAGGATAACGAACTAGACAATGGTAAAGAATACTTGGAAACAATATTTTTCGTAATAGTAAATGATGGATAATCTAGGGTCTGTTTGTTTGGCTTTTTCGGATAGATATAGATACTTTTTTCAAACTTTTTTTCTAGCAAATTATTTATCAAGAAATAAATATAGATAAAAAAAATTGGCAATTCTCATCAGAATATCAAATAGATAAAATATAGATGCAAATTGGACATATTTACACATATCATTTTGAAAAAGACACATATATAGATAAAAATAGACCATCCAAACAGACCCCTTAGAGTGCCACTCGAACAAAGTAGTCTTGACACTAGAAAAAGCAAACAATGGTGAAGAGACAATTGAAGGGGATGTAGTCGGCCACTCATATATGCCATCCTTAGGTTCACCCATCAAAAGGTTTGCCCCCATGTTTAGGTCTTTCACCTAAAAATCAGATGGTGAGAATTTAATAGAAACATGGTTATTAGTACAAAATTGATAAATTGAAAAAAAAAATTTCCATGGGAGGGTCACAAAGAAAATTGAGTAAAGTAAAGGAGCGAGAGAAAGTAGGTATGGTGGTAGAACCAGCATGAGTAATATGAAGGGTCGATCCATTACCGATCATTGATAAGATCATATTATATACAACTTTTTGATGTTCAAATAGCTAGAATTGGTACTTATTTTGGTTAAAATTCATGTTTCAGGTCTAATTTGGATAAAGGAACCAAAACAAGAAACTTTGAAATGGAAAAAGGAAAATTTCAGGGGGTACGCCGGCTTTTCTTATGTGTAAGACGTCAGCGTATGGCCAGCCTTCATCATCAACAGAATGAAAACCCTTAAGGTTGCCTCTACACCGCCGGCCTTGAGGCGGTGTAGACTGAGAGAAGATAAACAAACTGGCTCAACACTGCCAGTGTGGAAGAAGAAGAAGTCAGCTTCTGCAGATTTCATTCAATGCCGGCTTTTTGGGAATCAAAGCCGTAAGCGTTGAGACGACATACAAGATCAAAATGTTTGCACTACTCAAAGCCGTTGCATATACTGTCGGCCTTACAAGCCTTGATTCAATTGAACATACGCCGCCTAAAATCCGTCGGCGTAGAAGGTGAACAGATCAGTGTAGATTGAAGGCTGGCAGCCCAGAGCTCAAAGGTTGCTAGTGCAGAAGGAGTTACAACGTACGCCGGAATCTAAGCCGCCGGCGTTGAGGTAGTGTAGATCCAAGATCAGGAGGCACAAGTAAATATCCCATTCTTGGTGACAAATGAAAAGACAAACTTTGATGGATTATCTAAGCTGGCATGAAAGTCGCCGGCTTTGGGATGGCTTTCCTTATAGAATGGCCAACCTTTCGCATTTTGGAGAATATATGCTGGCTAGATCCATATATAAGCCGCCGGCATACAAGCGGTCTACACTTGTAACCGAAGATGAAAACTGTCGGTGCACTGCCTGTGCAATGAAGAGAAAGACTTTACGTCGTCTGTAAGCCACCGGCGTAGGAACTGTAACTGTCAGCGTACAAGTTGAAACTGAAAATTTTCATTAATGTTTCTCACAAATTTTTTCCTATATAAAGGGAATTTCCCTCCTCTAGTTCAATAAGCGAAGAAAAACAGAAAAAACACTTTAGTATAGAAATAGCTTTAGTATTTCATAGAGATTTGTGAGATATTTGAGCTTTCAAGAAGTTGAAATTAAAGATTGTAATATTTGAATTGGTGATATCTGATCTCTTTTCTTATGCAATTCTTTTATCTGATTTCTTTGTTCATAATGATATCAATTGCATATTCTTATTTAATTATTGAATCATCATTCATGAGTAGCTAAACTTTTACTTGTGGGAAGTATGAAACCCTAATCTTGCTAAAATGATCTTTGAATTTATATTATAGGGTTGTTAGAATTATAGAATATTTGTATTAAATCCTAATGATTTATCTTGTTTCTGTATGAAATTGGATTGATAAGAATCTTAATAATTCGGAAGAAGAATTAGGGTTTATAGGAATTCATAAAATAAGATTAAACAATTGCGGAAGCGGCGAAGTTTAATCTGATTTAAAAATTGTCTCATGTGATTCATGCAAAATTTTATGTTCATTTCTCACTAAGAAATTAGGAGAAGTTGATTTAGGATATTAGACAATTATAGAATCGGGAGATTTATAATTGTAATTCGATTCCATTAATTTATTTAGCGGAAGCTATTAGATTATTTTGTGGTTTTCTAAAACTTGTAGTTTTAGGTCTTGAAAATTTCATATGAATGTCCATAATTCTTCATATAATATAATTTCAGTATGATTAGCAAAGATTAGGCTGGATTATGCTCCTTCCCACATTTTATTTGATATATCTATCTCATTCTCACATTTCATACTTGTGTTGCGTCCATTGTTAGTATAATTAGAAGTAGAATAGATAATTATAAAATTTTAAAATCAATAGCCTAAATATTAGTTTAAACTGATACCGGTTTAGTAATTACAAGAATTCCTTGTGGGAACGATACTCGACTCATTTTTCTATATTATTTGATTCAATCCAGTATACTTGATGGTGTTAATCCGTGCTTTATTTATCTATACATTTCAACCGGATCAATCATGACATCATCCGATCCTTGATATAGGATATGAAGAGAGAGATTACTTAAGTCAGACATAACATGGTGAGATGTTCCACTATCTAGCAGCCAAGTAGGGGTAGTATTGTTGCCGAAAATAGAATGATTGGCATGAGGTTGCTAGGTTGTGGAGGTGCCATATCCCTATGATTCTTGAGGACGAGGTGTCAAAGATTGTTGATTAGTGACAAGTCGAAACATTGAGCATCATTTAGCAGTATGTCCTTGAATACCACATGCTTGACAACGATCCAAATAAGGTTTGGATTAGCGTTAAGCATGAGGAGAAAGCATAATGGTAGGACCTGGTTGATTTGAATTGGTGGCTAGTGGACGCCAATTTCATCAATTCCGGAAGGCTATGAGATTTGCCGTTGTTGGTAGTGATAGAGAGGGTGGTTGAGTAGTTTGAAGAGATGCTTTTCTGTTGAGAAGTTTCTCATGGAGCTTAGCAAAAGAAATTGACATATCATGGGAATTAATTGCATTAATGATGGATTTATACTCATTACCAAGTCCTTCAAGAACTCGATCAGTAAGATCTTCATCATCAACTGGCTTCCTTAGAAGAGCAAGTTCATCAACACGAGTGTTGATCACCTACATATATTCACTAATTGATTTTGTGCCCTTGTTACACCACTTTAATTGTTCCTTCAATTGTTTATAATACTATGAGATGTTCCTTCAATTGTTACGCCTGCATATATCTGTGTCGATTCAATATTGATTCGATTTGAAAACGAAACCAATTTAACTATCTAAATAGGCCTAAGTTGATAATGAGCTAAGCTTCTCAAAAAACAAATTTGATGGTTGTTCTTTTCTTTCTTTCATGATAAGGGATTGTAAAAGAAGAAAAAAAGGACTCATCATTCGTTAATTGTTTATTCCTACGTCCATTCCAAGTATTTTACTTAACCAGTGAAACAGTTGGTTTTTATTACTTAACTGTGAAGTTTTGGGGTATAACATAAGTTCTAGAGCTCTTGTTGGAATTATCAATAATTAGAAAATTACTTTAAGCAAATTGCATATATGCTTCCGAAAGTATTAATAAAATGTTTTAATCATGTTTTCGCGTATTCATAACTACTAAAAACACATATATACCTCAAACCCTTATTAAACCCAAAACCTCATTATTCCTGATCCTTTCATCAATATTTTGGATTTTAGTAAAATTATGGATGTATATACATATTTTAAATAGTTTTAATGAGGTGAAATCATATTAGAGTTTAGATCTAACAAATAATTCTAAGGATATATATGTGATTATCCTAATTTCTTTTCATGTCATTATAATTATAATGAAATACTAAAAAATTCATCTCAAAACCAAAGGCACAAAAGTCATTCCCTAAGTTTTCAATTAAAGAAGAAGGGATGGCCTAGTTCTCCTTTTCCTACTATTTTAGTAATCAGGATGCATGTATAGGGATATTCATAGGTGAATAGTGAATTTGCATTTCTTTGTGAAATAACTAGGAAGTTGGAACCTTGTACAAACATATAAGACAAGCAATATAATGATATAGGTTCCTACCATTAAATAAAGTGGACAATTAGATAAGAGTAAATTATACTAGAATGTATCAACGTTTAGCGGTAAGTTTATTTAACGTATCAATGTTTGGATTAATTTTTAAATTAGTTTCCTTAGTTTTCATTACTGGTTAAATATTAATATCTTATTTGATTCATTTTGCAAAACTCAGATACTTCTTTTTAATTACTTGAAACGTTGATACCTCGAATTGATTTTTAAATGTTGATTTCTGTTTTTAATCATTTGAAACGTTAATATCTTAAATGAATTTACCTCCAAATATTAATATCTTTTTATTTAATTTACCCAATTAGAGGTAAAGTAGAATTGCTGAATTTTTTCTCTTTTGGCTCTACACTAATTATTTTGACTTTGTTAACCACTTTCCTAACAAAGTACCGGGACATGTCTATATTAAGTAATCAATGAATCAAATCTATTTACCAGTAATTTAAATTCAGCTTGCTATTTACGTGAATTCCACTTTATAATAATTGAGAGAAATTCAAATTCAAACTACTTAAGTTATTTATTCAAACGAACTCCACCTTGTATTTTTTTTTTTTTTTTTACTTTTTTGCTAACTCTTAGTGTTCTTTGTATTTAAGTAGAGTTAGAGTCAAGTTTTATACCAATATTATTATTTTATTTAGAAGAAAAATACCATATGAAGATATACCATTCTAAACAAATTCAATTGAGTTAAATTTGAATTCTTTAATTGTTATCTTGAGTCAATCAACTTTGAAATTTTAAATGTATTTGACTTTAAGTCAAGAATAAGCATCCACTGTAATTTTAATTTCAACCTCTTACTCGTACCTAAAACCACATTATCTCAAGTTATATTATTTATAGCCCCTAATTTTAATTGTTTCTCCAAGGGTCATGTACTTTTTCTAACCAATTATATGAACCTAAAAGGAAAGGCTTACGTTGTGTTCAATTTATCATAATGAAATAAGGATGGAAAGAAACAAAAATTACTTTTGTGTAATTTTGTTTTACAATTAGAGATATTTTTGAAAATTAAAAATTTGAGTTTTGTAAGGAATAGCAATTCATTTGGTAAAGGGAATGAATATCAATTTTCTTATTTACTTCACATTACATGGTTTAAACACTTCTTATAGGTAGCATTTATTTGCAAACCAAACAAGAGAATAGTTATTTTATGACAATAAAGTATAATGACAATTCTTTTTTAGTAAACTAAACACATCATTAGTGAATGACGAGAAAGAAACATGTGGCTATTTAAACAATTAGACTTATATGTGCTATTCTTTAGAACCTAAAATGATCTAGTGATCGATTTCATGACTAATTATTTAAATATTGAATATTTATTGGGCACAAATTATAGGGTCATTTTATTGCTTGTTACATTACTTGATTAGTAACTTATTTATATTCTTTAACAAGATGGGGTATTTTACAATCTTATTCAATTTCCTTGAAATGTCCATAAATAATATTGCAAATACCATTCAAGCATGTGCTATTATAATCAAATTGAATCATTTCAAGGGTAAAATATTAACTTTTCTAAATCACTTTTTTTTTTTTTTTTTTTAGACTTACAATGCATTTGTTACCTTATTTTGCTCTCTATCTCCCACATTCTTCTTTACATTTGTTCATATTAATAGGCTTTTGAAAATACTAAAACCTAGCTGTCACACCCCGCCCCCTCAGGCGACGGCGATGTGATGCCAGGGCAGGCAAACCCACCACTGGCCCCCTAGTGGTAATGGCCGACACCACCATTGCATCATGGTGACCCCAACCAACGCATGCCCCGCAGGGTACCACGGGCACTATAGGTATTGTTACCCTCAGGCAGAGTTGAACCTAGTCTGCAGACTCTAGGGATCGAACCCATGACCTAAGGCTTTTGCCTGCCCCAAAGGCAGCACCTCTTACCAATTGAGCTACAGCTAGGCTTTTGCCTTATCTAGATCTATGTCTTTTGATGGTATTTTTTTTTCGCGGTGTTCATGGTATAGTATAATTTAGGATTAACAAATCTCTAAAATAGTACTAAAATAAAATTTGTGGTACAATACAATTCAGTGCTAGACAATCTCTATTTTGTATTTTTTTAATATTTTTTTATACACTTTGGTATAAACATGTGGTACTTTTAACATCTCTACAAGTGACTGCTGGTGATGTGCCCCAGGCCATCAAGTTTTTGATGTCATCTGTACTTTTATCTTTATTTGATAAACGATTTGATTTATCATATTGTTATGGTTAGCCTAATACATGATAAAAGGTTTCCTTGAATAGTTCATTCTTTCTTATATCATTAAAATGTGTGACTTTAATAGTAAAACTATAATGACACGTTTGATATGCAAGAATGGGCTGGAATGGAATCGCGATTCGGGCTTCCATTCCCTTTTCAGTGTTTAGAGGCATTTTTAGAAGTTGGATTCAGGATTCTTTGGAACCGACGATTCCGGCTTTGAAGGGGAATTTGATTCTGCCTTTAAGAAGGCAGAATCGCGATTCCATTCCACTCTTATTAATTATATGAATGAAATTACTTTTTTATCTTAACATATATTTATATTTTACATTTATTACTAAGGGCATTCCCAAAAATTACACTTTTAGCCATTTTATTCTATGTAATCTTCCAAACATATGAATGAATTTGTCATTCTCAAATTCATTCCATTCCAAATAATTCTCGTATACTAACCTGACATAAGGTGATAAGAATGACATTCTAAATAATCCTTAATCGCTTATTATATGGAGCAATAATAAATTAAGACTAATATGTGGGCTGATTAATGATCACATTTGACTGATCATGGATATGAGATATTAAGTTAGCACATAAATACATGTAGGAGTACATGGATCAACCCATCATGAGAGTATCATATGGTTCCTCATTATGAACACTTCTCTTCTCAATGTTGTTATTAGTCCTTTGACTTATTGACACTATGGATCTCTATACAATAATCTACATGTTTTAACTCAGTTCTTCATTGTCTTTAACTGGCTTATCATAAGGTTGAGATTGGATATGAGAATAAATTGTGTTAAGAGATATGAGTGTTCATGAAGGAATTTGTCCCTCTCACTAATTTAAGAGAGATCTTTTTGGGCCCTCATGAAGAGTGAAACTAAGAAAAATGCATGGTCATGCCCAAATGAATTGAAAAAAGTTATCAATTATATTTGATTTATTCAATCAAACTCTAGAATCAGAAAAACTTATGATTAAACAATATACAAGATATATGATCCATGCCTCATGTTTAATCATGAGATATCATGTGACCAAGGAACTAAATAATTGACTGCTTATTAGAAAAAGTCGAATCGCGATCTTCATTTAATTTTGGTAAATATAACGTCTTAAAGGCTACTTATATATTGTAGGCCTGAAAGGAGTTTTTAGGCCTACTACCAACATTAAGTGGACCTACAGGTTCGCATATAAAGAATAAACCAAATAAAACATGAGTTTATTTTAAATAAACCTAGCAGCAATTATCTAATTAATTGTTTATTAATCGTAATCGATTGAGAATACTAAATAATAATCATTACTATTGAATAAGATGATTAAAATGGCATGTGTCTTTTAATTGGGAAACCCTAATTAGATTATGGATCCCATTAATGCTAATATTCTTTTCGTAAGGATATTATCATTAGTATAAATAAGACAATACAACTCTCGCCTAGGGTTAGCCATGCTTGCCATCAACATTAGTTTTGCAAAGAAACTCCATGCACCCAAAAAGTGAGAAAAACATGAGATTTCATGTGAGATCGTTTCCGCTCTAATTCGAAATAGTTTTGGATAGTGCTAGCATGCTACAAATCCCATTATAGTGTGGTCATTTGTGTGAATACAGTAGAGAGAGTTGTGATATCGCAACACCTACAGATCTACCTCCTTAATGATTCTAAAATTTAAATCTTTATGTAAGCCCTCGTTTTCTTAGCAACCTGAATTTGGCTTTGGAGATTGGAACCGAAAACTAAAACCCTAAAAGAATACCCATGGACCAGTTGGACCTGGAAACCCTAAGTCTAGCAATCCCGAGAACGAAATCTCGGAATAATAGAAATAAGTTAACTCCATAATAAGGCCCTAAATAATTTATCAAAACATAACAAGTCAGAATTCGAAACAATTCATTTGTTTCGGACTCAATCGAGATCTATTCTCAAAAACAGATCCCCAGGACTCAATAATAGAAAAATAATATATAGGACACGTTAGAACTGAAATTTAACAAAGAATTTAAAAATATAATTATAAAAATTTTTCGATTTATAAAAATTATAATTATAACATTTTTATCGTACTTTTATTAATACCTGTAATTTAATTGTCTAATCAACTTTTTGATTTCTTTCACATTATTCACCAAGTACAACCACCCATACCCTATTCTTACATCCTTACAACCTATTCTTACAATCTCACATCATCTTCCTTACATTTTCTTTTCCAATACAACTTTTACTACTTAAATTACTTATTAAATTTAAATTTTATTACACAAAACAAATCAACACACACTTCTCTCTCTCCTCTCTCTCAAACCGGTGCCCCTCCCCCTTTGTACATGCCATATTTGTTTCATTTTTTCTCATTTCTCACAAATTAAACTTTTGGAAAAAGTAATTTTTCGCTCCCTCTTCTCTCCCTTTGCTGCGAGCTTCCTCTTCCCCTCACACACACACACACACACACACACACAATTTTTTTTCTTCGAGTTTTCTTACTCCAAACACTAAATAGGTAATAGATCTTAGACAACCCACCACAATAAAAACATGTAATGACCAGATCATACATGTGTGGTTCCACCAAAAATCCCCATGAGCTTTATGTTAGAGATGTAGAAACACTAAAGCATGATATTTTTGCCATCACAATATGTAGATCTTATTATTTAAGTTGATTTACTAGTATTTTGCTATATTATTGTTATATATTGTTCTTATGAAAATTTTGTGCATATATTTTTATTATTACTCTCATCTACATTTTTTTTATGTTGCATTTGCATCCATAATATAAGTAGTATAGTAGATCTATTTCTTTGGAGTACTTAAATTGCCATATTTACTTGTCTTACATGCATGAAAGATTTGCAATATGATAGTCTTAATAAAGGTGTTGCCAAAACTCAAGATCTATTTTGTTTCTATTAAAAAGTGATTTTTGAAAATTCGGATCTTGAGAAAACCATTTAGAAAAATTATTTTCCAACTCCAAAATGAAGATATTACATGTAAAATGAAGAGCATAGATAATAGGTATCATAAAGGAGTGATTTTTATAAGATGAGCTTAGTTTTACTAAGATAAATTTTCAAAATAAGAAAATGATTACAAAAGTTAAGTTAAAGCTATGTCTCAACACCAATAAAAAATTTGAAATTCATAACTAGGGTGAAATGCCAAGAAAACACTTATTTTTCAACCCTAAAACAAGAGTTTTATTAAAGAAATGGAAGCCTTAGAGAGTAGGTTTGATTAGGACTTAATTTTAGAAAGATTAAATGAGTTTTTCATAAGAAATAACTCAAAAACAAGTTTCAAAATTCGGATCTAAAAATTATCCCAATTTAAACACCTATTTCCAAATAGCAAAATGGGGATTTTAATAAAAAAAAATAGAAATCTTAGGGAATAGATGTAATAAAGACTTGATTTTGATAAGAGTAAATGTGTTTTATCAAAGTATAAACCTAAAACAAAGGAAAGGTTTCTAAACTTAGATCAAATAATGTTTTCATTTCCTAAAATTTTGTAAAATTCGTCACTAGGCAAAACCCATATTTAAACATCTATTTATCAACTTTTAAATGAAGAATTTTATTAATATGATGAAAGTATTAGGTATATAGGTCATCAAGGCTCTATCCCAGTAAAATTATGAATGATTTTCAAAGAGATAAAGCTAGTTTTCTCAAACAAGTGTTCTTGACATTGTTGCAAAGTAAAAGTTTTTTAAAAATTCTTTTAAACCAAAAATCATTAAGGAAATATATATAGATAGCTCATATCATGTCATTCATGATAATAACTTGTAGATAATGCATGCACATATAATATATAGGTAGAAATAATGCAAATTTCACAAAACAATTTCGGAAATGCAAGTTTTAGCTACTGATCAGATCTAATTCGAGCATTCCGAGACCTAAACGTTTTCAAAAATTAATAATAACATCATAAATAGATAGATATTTCGAAGTAAATAGAAATCGATAGCTCATTTGTAAAATTCCAAGTTAAAATGACCAAGTTATGACCGTTTTAAGTTGGAATTTTCATCTACCACGAAAATTACGAACTCAAAAGTTTTTATTTAATAAGTTAGAATTAGTTATGGTATGAAATACTCATTTAGGTATTTATTTCGTTTAGGTGATTTTGAATCGGGGGAACTCTTGTTTCCGTATTGCTACCTTTAGAGACCGGTGTCCATGGCCGAGTGAATTCACCTTCTTTAAATTACATGCTTATGATTGTGCTTGTAATGATAGTGGCATTAGAATTAGGATAAGATACAATTGGAATGCGCATGTGAATTCTATTTGGTTGAATGGATGATAAGAATATCGAAAGGAGAAGTGCTATGAATATGTGTATGATTTAGTATAGAATTGAAGTGTCTGAAATTCTATGATCATCTATAATTCGCTTAAACAATATGATCTTATAACTAAATTGTCCATGCATATCATATGTGGAGTCACATTACATTTGTTATTATAACTTTTGGGAAGAAGGGATAATAGCTAGGCAACGAGTAGGCCTGAAAACTTGAATATTGGCATGAATGGCCTGAATTAAAATGGAAGTGGAGTAAGCACTTGAATCAACTACAAAATTAGTTAGTGGGTGGACACCTGAATCAATCACTATATAAATGAGAAAAATTGAAATCTATGGTCTTATGGGCTTGGAACACCTAACCTCGAATAGAGGGCATAAATCCATTCAACATAGGACTCCTGGAAAGTCTTATGTATTGTATGCTCACGTGCTTATGTATTTCATATGATTGTCTAATATAACTTGCTTGCCCTATTGTTTGATGAAGTATTTAATTTGGAAGTAAAACTCACTAAGCTAGCATAGTTTACCCCCTTAGCTTCTTTTTGATGCAGTTCCCGTTACATATAGTTGTGTCCCTAAACCTGGCCAAATCAGGTAATGCGAAGTTAGGAGTTTCCCTTAGAAGTTTATTATTAGCTTTGTATAGTCTTTTCATAGTAAACCTTAAACGCTTGGAATGTTATTAAAAGCTAATATCTAGACTTTTGTTTAGCAGGGGAATGCTCATAGTATTTTGTAACTGATCCTGAGATATCTATGGTTTATGTTTTTATGCTTATTTTATCAAGTTGAACTATCTATCTCCAACTGCATATATATTCTATTGTCGTAGGGGAACACCTTGCATTTAAATACAAGACTTTTGAATGACTGTGGTAGTGATTCTTAAGTCTCGTTTAGCATGCGGCAGACTATTACATTTATGATACCCTTTGGGGCGTGATACTTTACCCCTTTCAATTTATATGAATTGCATAGATCCATTCTGGAATTTAGGGTTTTCCCAAAAAAAAAATTTGATTTTTGCTACAAATTTGTGATTTTGGATCTCTAAATTCCCAACTATGACATTATATGTTAAATTTTAATCATGTTAGCTCATAGTTTTTCCATCAATATTATAATCACTGTAGATAAAGTTATGACCATACACAATCCTTATTAATAAATGAGATTGAAATTCACTCAGTTATATGAATATAAATTTAGAGGAAAATTGCAAAGTACCCCCCTAAATTTTTACTTAGGTGTAGATTCACCCACTAAACTTTCTAAGTACATTTTTTTACTCTTCAAATGTTCAAAATTTGGTACAATTAAGGACACTTAATGTTTTTCATTAAACTGAAATGGATAGAATTGCAAAACCCTATTGGACCATCAGTTATGCGTGGGTTCACCTCCTAAACTTTCATTTTTATCTGGATTTACATCCAAATTCATGAAAAATATTAATTATCTTTAAGTGTGTCGACTGTTAATAGATTAAGAAGACTAAAATTACACTTTAAAAATTTAGGGATGAATCTGCATCTTGGTAAAAGTTTTTAAAAGGTAATTTATAATTTTTTCTTTAATTTAATTTTAATTATTCATGTGTTATATATAACTACACAATTAAATTATATGTACATATCTCATGGATACATGTTATCTAAAAAATTAATAAATATAAATTAATACAAGAACTCTTAGAATAGTTGGAAAGGGAAAGGATAAATAATTATTTTTAGAAGTCAAGAGGAAGACCTGATCGATTTCATGTAGGAGGATCCATCGGAAAGCCCTTAGAGCACTTCTTCAAACAATAACCTGAGAATAAGTCATTATTTTTTGGAAAAATAGTACCGAAGTTACATTTATTAAAGGAATAAAACCAATAGATTAATTACTTCATAACCGTATGTATAGGCTTTTTAAAGTTGAGATTGAATAAATTTGCCTATTGGACTTACACAAAACCAAACTCCAGTGTTTGAGGTCATTATAAATTCTTCCGACAAAGATTACGGGACTTCTTTTTGTAGGAAAGCCAAAACACCGTTGAAGGCTTCATATATATATATATATATATTTATATATATGTACACACACACATATAGAGTGAAGAACTTATCTATTGCACGTGTAATAAATAATTACCAAAATATTGTTAATTTGTAAATAATAATCAAAATACTTTATAAAATTGTATTTAGTAATCAGGATATAATAAATTTATACATAAATTAACGTAATATCATATTTAACTACAGTATCTAAATCGCATTTAATCATGAAGATATATATTTTTACATGAAAATTATGGTTAAAACTCACAATATTAAAAACATACAAATTCAACATTCAGATATGTCTTCTCTCCTCCATGCCTCTCTCTTCCATTTTTTCTATTTTTTATTCTCTCTTTCTGTCTCCCTCCTGCTACTGACACTTCCTTCTTCCACTCTTCTCTGTCTTTTTCTTCTTTTTTTCTCCCTCCCTCCCTAGGGATGCAACCGGGGCGGGTTCGGGACGGGTTTTTTGAAACCTGAACCCGACTCGAGTCCTTAATGGGTGTTCCAGAACCCGAGAAAAACCCTATCGGGTTTTTTTTGTCAATCCCAAAACCCGACCCGCTAGGATTTAAGGAACCCATAACCCGACCCGACCCGATCCGGCTCCAAGATTTTTAATTTTTTTCTTTAAAAAAAAATCAAAAGAAAGAATTTTGTTTTAAGTTATTAATGATACAAACACTTATATTGAAAGAATAAATTTTAGACAATAATATCATATAAAATGATGCAAACACTTCATTTCTACTTACTTTCACATATATATAATATAAATGGGATCCTTACTTTAATAACTTAATATTTTTTTTTTTAATATTTTGAATTTATACCGGATCGGGTTTTCCCAACGGGTTACATAATAAACCCAAAACCCGACCCTATAACTTATCGGGTTTTTTTTTAATCCCAAAACCCTATAGGGTTTTTAACGGGTTGGGCGGTCGGGTACCCTATAATGACCCGCCCCACTTGCATCCCTATCCCTCCCTCCCTCCTCTCCCTTCCCTTCCTCCCTCCCTCCCCCAACCCACCAAAACTGTCCCGACTGACATCGGACGGTTTGCCCTGATTTTGCTCCTTTCGTTTCCCAGGTTTCATTTTGTTTTTTTGTTTTCGCTTTCCACCACGAAAACTAAATGCCATATATTTAAATAAAAGTTTATATCACATTTTCTAAATATTCAGTATAATATTTTATTATATCTTATTTTTAAATAGTAATTTTACGATTATATATTGATAACTATTTTCATTTTAACCTTAAATAAGTAATTTATTTTCATTAAAATCCCAACAAGAAATTATTTCGACATATATATATATATATATCTTAAGATTTGTATGAAAATATGGGTGAAGAATAGGTAAGATGAGGTGCATGTAAAATTATATTTACATGGTTGTCGAAATCATCGATTTATATAATATAATTTTATGAGTTTATAATTTTATATGTTTTTTCTTAATTAAAGAAAAAAATTATTTTTGTTAAAACTTTAGGTAAAATAATAAACTTAGATATACGATTCTATTAATTTATGATTTTATATCATTCTATCAATTCTACACTTTTTAATGAATAGTAAAATAGTGAATTTAACAAGTACTGAATATAATATCCCTCGATTTTTTTTTAACATAAAGAAAAGCATGATTCACTTTCAGTCCCATTTTTTCATATATGAATCTTGAGAACCTATGTATTAAAATGTTAATGGAAGGAATATTCAAAGTCAGGTAGATTGTACTGGACCGATCTCCCATTCAGATCCGTCAAATGTATGGTACGTGTACGTATTTATATGTGCAAATATGGCAGAGCTCATTTATGAAAGCAATCACAACTACACTTCACTGTGTAGACCCGACTCGGACCGCTACCGATGGTTTGGGGATGAAACTGCCCCATCGAACCGGCATTAGGACCCACCGAGCTGATGGATCCTTGACGGGTCTTCGAAGAGGACTCATTAGAATCGATGGATCCAAATCATCATACAAAAAAAAAATAAAAAAACATAACCCAAAATGTACTAAATTATAGTGAAACAAGTTTATTATATATTTTCAAATATATTCATCATTTTTATAGTAACCAATTCATAATTTTTTTCTTTAAATTAAGTATAAAATGCATTTTTTAACAAATTTATGTTTGCTTTGGCAAACCAAATTTTTTTCTTTTGAAAAAAATATCCGTTTCCGAACCGTGGGACTCGCATCGTGAACCGGAGGATCTCCAATTCTGATACACCCCATCAAGTCCTTAAAAAATGAAATCGGACCTGACGGTTCGGGTCCAAACCAATCAGAACTATGAGAAGTCTAATCACAACCATCAACAACCCAAAATCCTTGAAGATGGTATATAACATGTGGACATTCAATGCAATAAGATTGATTGGACAGCTTGTAGTTTCCGATTTTGGTTTTGTTTATTGGCAAATGTAGGCGTGTTGCGTTCGATTCGGTTGTTGTCAAAATCGAATCATTGTAATAGTAAATTGTCAGGTACTGATGCTACCCAGCTTTAAATTTCAATGAACGAGGCTAGGGGCCGAAGGTTAAGTTGATAGTGAACTAAGCTTCTCATGAAAGAAATTTGATGGTTGTTCTTTTCTTTCCTTCATGATAAGGGAATGAAAAAGAAGAAGAAAAGGACTCATCATTCGTTAATTGTTTCTTCACACATCCATTCCGAGGATTTTAACCTATAATCTACCCGACCTGTGAAACAGTCAGTTTTTATTGCTTAACTGTGAAGTTTTGGGATATAATATAAATTATAGAGCTCTTGTTGGAATTATTAATAATTATAAAATTACTTTAAGCAAATTGCATATATTCTTCCAAATTGGATAAGTTCTTTTAAACTTTCAATCATGTTTTCGCTTCTTCAAAAGTACTAAAAATATACATACACCTCAAACCCTTACTAAACTCAAAACATTACGATCCGTGATCCTTTTATTAATATTTTGGATATTTAGTCAAAACATTACTATATGCATATTTTTAATAAGGTTTAATGAGATAAAATCATATTAGAGTTTGAAATTTCTTTCTAAATAATTCTAAGGATATATCTGTGATTATCCTAATTTCTTTTTATGTCATTATAATTCTAATGAAATACTAAAAAATTCAGTGCATGGGTGTAGAAGTTGTTCCCTAAGTTTTCAACCAAAGAACAAGGGATGATCTAGTTTTATTTTTTTCATACTAACTATTTTAATAATCAGAATGTTGGTACAAGGATATTCATTGGTGAATAGTGAATTTGCATTGCTTCATGAAATAATTAGAAAGTTGGAACCTGTTATAAACAAATAAGAGAAACAATATAATGATATAAGTCCGTACCATTAAACAAAGTGGACAATTAGGCACAGACAAAATTACCTAATTTTTTCTCTTTTGGCTCTACAACCAACTATTTTGACTTTGTTAATCATTTTCCTAACAAAGTACAAGGACATGTCCATATTAAGTAATCAATCTGTCAAATCTATTTATGAGTTATTTAAATTCAACTTGATATGTGCTTGAATTCCACTTGATAATAATTGAGTTAAATTTAAACCCAAATTACTTAAGTCATTTATTCAAACTAACTCTACCTTGGTGTTTTTTTTTTTCGCTAGCTCTTAGTGTTCATCGTATTTAAGTCGAGTTAAAGTCAAGTTTTATACCAATATTATTATTTTTATTAGAAGAAAAACACCTTATGAAGATACACCATTCTAAGCAAATTCAATATAGTTAAATTTGAACTCTTTAATTGTTATTTTGAATCAATAAATTTTGAAATTTTAAATTTATTCGAGTTTCAACCAAGATTAAAGCATCCATTGTAATTTTAATTTCAACCTCGTACTCGTACTCAAAACCGCATTATCTCTAGTTATATTGTTGATAGCCCTAATCTTATTTATGATGAATATTTATTATCCCCATTTTACTATCTTAATATTGTCTCAACCAATCATGATTAAACATGTAACAGTTTTAATGAACTATATCTGTATTAAGTTTTGTAAATTACTTACTTGTCATATTATAATTTGTAAGGACAACATTGAGACAACAAAATGGGGATAGAAAGCATTCTTCCTCCTATTTGCATGTTTCTCTCCAAGGGTTATGCACTTTTTTCTAACCAATGACACGAACCTAAAGGGAAAGGCTTACATTATGTTTAGTTTGTCGTAATGGAATAAGGAACAAAAATTCCTTTTGTATAATTTTATTTTATGATTGGAGATATTTTTAAAAATAAAAAATTGTGTTTTGTGAGGAATAGCTATTCCTTTGGTAAAACAAATGAATAGAAATTTATTATTTACTTCACATTACATAGTTTAAACACTTCTTATGGGTAAAATTTATTTAAAAACTAAACAAAAGAATAGTTATTTTGTAGTAATAAAAATAAAATAATAATTCTATTTTAGTAAATCGGATACACTATTGATGAATGACAAGAAAGAAACATGTGGCTCTTTTATATATGCTATTCTATAGAACCTAAAATGATCCAGCGATTGATTTCATGACTAATTATTTGAATATTGAATATTTGTTGGGCACAAATTATAGGGTCCTTTTATTGCTCATAGCATTACTTGATTAGTAACTTATCTTTATTCTTTAAAGAGGTGGAGTATTTTACAATCTTATTCAATTTCCTTGAAATACCATAAATAATATTGTGAAAGCCTATTAAATCAAATGTTATTATAATCAAATCCAATCATTTCAAGGGTAAAATATTAACTTTTCTAAATCTCCTATTTTTCTAACACTTACAATGCAGTTGTTGTCTTATTTCGCTCTCTATCTCCCACATTTTCTCTTTACATTATTTCATATTAATAGGCTTTTGAAATCACTAAAACTTACCTTTTCAACGTCCACATATAGCAATGTAATTGTCTTATCTGGATTCGAATCTTTTGATGGTATTTGATAGTGATGTACATGGTAGTATAGCTCGAGATTGACATATCTCTAAAACCATACTAAAATAAAATTTTTGGCACATTACAATTCGGTGCTTATTGTTTTAATTTTTTTTATACAATTTCGTATAAATATCTTGTTCTTTAACTTCTCTATAAGTGACATTATATGTTAAATTTTGATCATGTTACTCCATAGTTTTCCACCAATAATATAATCACCATTGATAAAGTTATGACCATACTCAATCCTTATTAATAAATGTGATTAAAATTCACTCGGTTATATGAATATAAATTTAAAAGGAAATTGCAAATTACCCCACTACATTTTTACTTAAGTGCGGAATCACCTCCTAAACTTTCAAGTTATATTTTTTAACTCCTTAAACTTTCAAAGTTTAGTACAGATAAGGACACTTGATAGTTTCCATTAAAACAAGATCAGGGGAATTGCAAATTACCCCCTAGACTATCACTTATGTGTTGGTTCACCCCCTAAACTTTTATCTATATGCAGATTTACACCTCTAAATTAAAAAAAAATATTAATTATCTTTAACTATACCTAATGTTCAAAGTTTAAGGAGACTATAATTGCACTTTGAAAGTTTAGGGAATGAATCTGCATCTTGTAAAAGTTTCTGAAGAGTAATTTTCAATTTTCCCTTAATTTAATTTTTAATTATTCATGGATTATATTTAACTACACAATTAAAATATATGTACATATCTCATGGATAAATGTTATATAAAAAATAGTAAATATTTTAAAATGTTATTTTTCAATTCAATACAGCTCATAATAGTTTGGTCTAGTTCTTGGTATAGATATGCTTAAAATCCAGGGTCATACCAAATGAAAATTGACAATGCAATTCAATTTAGTTTCTTGCCAAAATGTTAATGGTACAACTTGGTTTTGGATATTTTCTTTGGTTTTCAATTCGGTTCGAGAGTATTAAGATCTGTAAACATCTCTAATATTTAATAAGAGGAAAAGAAAAACACCTATGAAAAACCTAACAAGTTTTCAACTCCCCATAACTTCTCCTATTCACTCACTTTTTTCTTTCTTCTTTACAGAATCTCCTCTCCAGACTCTCCTCTACTAATTTCATCACTTATAATGGAAGTATAAAATCTAACTATGTCATGCTCCAAAGGGTACCCTAATCGTATTATATTGCATGACGACACACTGAAGCTCTTAAGTATCCATTTAGGCTACATTTCGAGTCTTTATAGTGGTTCATGAGACTAACACAAATAAGATTCCCAATAGAGTGTGACCTTATATTCAGATCAGGTTGTCTAGAACAAGAACACGATGCATACATATATATAACTAGTAATGATGATATAGCAAACGTCACTTAACCATCATAGTACCAAGTCTTAAAAGTAGCATAAATATAAATTTTATCTTAATTATGATAACAATAATGACTGCTAGTAGATCTCCCTAAGTTCTTTGCCTCCTCTCTCCCATGGTAAACTTTAATTGACTTTGATAGCATTCCAAGATAATACTTTGGATAGACACCAACCAATGACTTCTCTTAAATAAATGGAACCTGTAGGGGAGTAAGCAAACCATGGCTCAATAAGAGAACCAGACTAGTGCACATAACAGGAATTTACAAGCAAGTTCATTAACAAACATATACAATGCAACTGTAATATACAAGTAAATAATACATAAAGAAGGATAAAAGTATCCATTGATATAAATTATAAGGTTAAAATTGTCAACAAAGTCTAATTTTAGTGAAATTTTGATCACATGACAGACACGTGACGGAAGATGAAAAGTCACAAATCTTTATATATTCTTTCTTTATTCTCTTCTCCAACAAAACCTTAAACCTAGGAGACATTCTCTGAAGTGTTCCTAGCAGTCAAGAGAAGTCGGTATTTAAAATTAGGTAATGGAATCATGAAATTTGCTCTAGTTTCATAGATTTATCAAAGTTTTTAGGGTTTTATATATTGTCTTAAAGGAGAATTGGAGAAATTGTTTTAATTTTCTTGGAGATCTGAATAGTGGGTGTTTAAGGAAGATTGATGATCATATCAGGTAATTGAATAACCATTTTTCCTTTAAGATAAACAATTTTATAGTTCCTTAGAATTTTCTGCTGTTTAAAGGAGATTGGAGAAAACCCTGATTATTTTTAGATTTGGTTCTGGTGTTAAAAAGGATATAGAATTGAATTTAGGTAAGTATTTTAAAGTTTTAATCTTTATGATTTTATAAAAATGGTAGTTATTGATTTATGGTATTTATGGTGTTGAATGAAATTCTAGGGTTTGGAGAAGTGGTTGAGGAGATTTGTTGAATTGAAGGATTTTGGTGTTGTGATTAAGGAAAAAGGTATAGATTTTATATTATGTTGAAATTGGGGTTTTAGATATGAATAGATTTAGGTTTATCTGATGAGATGTATTTTGAATTTTATCTATTCATGTTGTCAAGTTCTGTTGAATTAAGAGTTCTGTTATAAAAACAGATTTGGGTGATTTAGAGTACCATTCCTGAAATTTGATATAGGTACGACCTTATTTGTTTATTATATGTTTAGAACTGTTTGTTGTGTGTGTAGGATTAGAATATCAAATTAATCTAATTCTATATAACATATAAAATTATTTCATTGCTTGTGTTTGGCTTTGGTTAGTAAAGACCACGCAGAGTGTGATACTAACAAAGTACCCTAATGATCTATGTATGAGGTTGTCCCAAGTAGACTCGTGCATAGAAATGATTCTGGTAGATTAGGTTTTGGCAGAGGCCGCGGTGTGTGGATGATTCTCCAACACTGATATATTTATAATTACCTATTTCTATATTGATTATTTTTCAGGGGTCATGAGAAACTCCAGGTTTGGAACTAAAATACTATAGTTCTAAACTGTGTTGTTTGCTGATTAATTAAAGATAATAAATTGTGTTCATTGCATTAGGATTAGTGCATGAAAATGTATATATATTATGTTGTGTGACATTTGCATTTTGTTTGTGGTTTTGCGTACTTGGCGTTTTCGCTCATTCTTTTATCATTTTCAAGAGCAGGTGAGGATCCAATTAAGTATGACATATCAGGATATGACATTTATGTGGATGAAGGAGAGGACACTAATGGAGTGGACTATCCTGCTAACATTTAACATGTTATAGATCTTAAAGATAGACTTGGAAGATGATGTGAAGTTTTAGAAATTTACTCTTTTATAAACTTTGATATTGTTATAAGTTTTATTTGAGTTTTTAGATTATTAGTTATGTTGGCTTTGGTTTATGCCAACAAGGTGTTTTCTTCAAATGATTTGTTTTATGAGATAACTTAAACAGGTATCCTTTATGAGAGTTTATGAATTGTTATATTGTGTATACTTGTGGTTTAGATTTTTAGCCTTGCAGTGTTCTTAATCGTGAAGGACACGTGGTGGGTTGTAACGTCTTTATTTTAGAGCGTTACAGCAATAATCAGACAAATGAGTTGGATAACAAGAATCCAAATAAGGTGTACATTTATGCCCTCTCGCCAGGGTTTTGAAGCACATACATACCACCAAGGCCAAGGAGGGTCTAAGAATATCAATTTGGAAACTTTAATCATTGATATGTTATCACTTAATCATTAAAATTCTAATCATTTCTACTTATTTGATAGCTTAAATTCTCCCTAAGTATTCCACTTTCTAAGGTTGATACCACAGACCGTGCTCCTTACTTTACCATTTAGTTTCATGGAACCATGCAAGTCTATTAGAAACCCCAAGCCTAACCATTTTTTTTTTTCCTTTATTGGATACTCTCATCGTTTCTATAAACTTGAAATATAATACGTAGCAATGGTGGATGATGATGCAATATTCATGCAACCATGCTATGCATGGAAGATTAATTAATTATCCATTATTATTAGTCCAATAGTTAAGGTAACCATTCAAGCTTACAAACAATCATCATACTTTCATTCATTATTAGCAAAACAAGTTGTTCAACTTTTAATTTAGGAGATTGGCAATCAATCAACCATTAAATAACAAGTAATTCTCATTCCCCCACACATAATTCATTGTGTTAGTGTAATTATAAAGATGCAACTAAATTACATACACAAACAGCTTGATATAGTCAGAGTTACTTACCTATCCATGATGTCAAAGGTAGTCATAATAATCTTATGGACAATCCAAGATAGAGCCTATTTTCCTTAAAATTAGTAATAACAACATATTAATATATTGAAAATTCAGTTGTAAGATCCTATTAGTGTCTATGTAACCTAACATGAGTTTCCTTTAATTTTATTATATCTAGTAAATCCTTAATCTAAGTATAGTCACCTAATCTCTACTAAAAGTAATGGGGTCTACCTAAATTTAGGACTTTTGTTACTTTGTCTAACCCAATAGATGTTCGATGTTATGTTATAGGTAGATTTAATTGCATAACCTTAATTTGATCATATCAGATCCAATTTAAGTCTTATTTGCCCATATAATTAGTCATTTGAAAGTTTGTATTGATTACTATGCGATAATATCATTATTTAGCATAACTTGATTTGTTTTTTTTATTAAACCTTATGAGTTACTTTTCATGCCGATATAAGTATCTATAAGTGATGTTTTCCTAGTTTTACAATCTATTGCTCTATTTTAAATTTGATTATGTACTTTGTTCTATCATTTGCCTATATTAGTATGTGTAGACTTATATTTGCTAGAGTTTTGTGAAATCCCTTCTTTTTAATATCTTAAACCTTTCATATTCATATTTGTTAATTGTATTACTTAAGTTATTCTAAATTTAAGATCATAATCGACATGAATGTTATATTTCCATTTGTTGGGTCGACTTGTTCATGTGATATGCGTACATGTATATTTTACTTTCTTTTTGTTAGACCAACTTCACATTTTCCATCAAGAAGTTAAGTTATTTGAATTTAATGAAAACTATCTCAAGTCCATTATAAGTGGTCGAATTCTCTCAAGTAGTTAGGATATATAATGACACATTAGCATATTTATTCCATCTAATTTATCCTTTTGTGTTCATAAAGTGTATATCTGTTAACATGCCATTGAATATAGGTTGATTACGTGGGCATATATTCACATGCATTTATATGCTTTGTTTTAAAGTTTTGGTTTTTCTTTACATATCAACTTTATTTATCTAGGATTCTCATTATGCTTAATATTTAGGACTTTTAATTATCACAAAATTGACAACACTCTTTATCCTTCCCTCATGGCCAAATGCACTTTAATATTTGAATATATTTATGTAAATATCCCCATGTGTGCCAAGTACATATATGTACTTAGTAGTTATATTGCTTTATTTCTAAACATCTCTTTAACATACCTGTCTTATGCCATGAGTTTGTAATATTTGTCTTTTAAAATAGAAGGAGGTTAACAAGGGTTCCTATATCCTCTTTATAGCCAAGTACACACATACATACTTATATCATCGTGTAGTTAGATTTTTTTCAGCAAATCTCTCAAGTTGGTCTACCCCATAAAACATGGTGAGCGTTATTTAACTAATGATGTAAACAAGACAACGAACATCTCCTAATACTTCATGTTAGCCATGGCACATGGGCTATATGTATATATATTTATATTATTATTCTCTTTTTGAAGTCTACCTTTTGCATATGAAAAAAAACCGAATAAGGCTGAAAGCAGAATAAACTAGTCCAGCAATCTTTGTTTCAAGCCTACTAAGCTGAATCTCCCTACGACATTCTTTACTGAACTCGACCTTCTAAGCTTTGTCACAAACCCAGAAGACTAGCCTATAGAGTTAAATTAGGTTAAAACCTTACTTTCTGAAATGACCCTCTACAAATACAAAATCCACACTTACATTCAAAACTAAGTTTCCACTTTTCTAGCCATACAACTCATATTATGTCTAAACTGGTAAATATTTATTACAATTGGCATAACCATTTCCTAACTTAACAAATCACTAAATTAACACTTTCATATCATAGTTATAAGATTAAAAATCCAAATTCTCCAAGTGATTCATTTAGTCCAATTTTTCCAATTATACCAAAAATCTTTCCAACTCCTATCCAATATAACTCTTATCAATATATAATGTCTCTAGGACCCACAAGCTGCTAAAGTATACTTATACATCATTGAATCCCAAACATAACCTCACTTATTATATCAATGCTAAAGCATTGATTCTTAGTTGAGGGGGAAATTGGATTTTTTTAAATATTTAACTATTTTAGCCCTAATTGGACTTGAATTTACTTTGAACCATTTCAAATGACTTGATTACTTGTGTTTGAATCATTTGATTGTGAAAAATAAAGATTAACTTTTAGCTTTTCAACTTGAGAGTTTGAGTTTTCATACAAACATAAGTTCAAGGGTTATGATTCTAGTTCAGTCTTGAATTGGTTATGGGAATTAATATGACTACAAACACAATAGAATAAAATGCATGAAAATAAAAGTTTATGGTTAAGAAAAATTTGCTTAGCAATACATACAAAGAGATTTCTCTTTTAAGAGTTAATCCTCAAACCAAGCACGCAACTAAAGAAGCGACAATTCCTCACTCGACTCCACTAATTTAAAAAAGAATCTAGTAAACTTACAAACACTAATCTAATATGCCTCCCGATTTACATAAGGAGTGTGCAAATCAATAGATCACATTGATTCTTTCCAATGCTCGAACTCCAACAAGGATTACTTGGGTTTACAAAATCTAAACTAATTCTATTCAATTAGTCTCACTTGAAGCTAAAAATGAAAAAAAAAAAAAAAAAGGACTTCTCTCTTTTGAGAGTTACAATTAGGTTACTCATTGGTTTAGCTCAAATATCTCAACAAATATTTAAATAAAAGTTTTCTCCAAAATGTAGTTCTCTTCTTTTATTATAATCGTATCTCAATTTCTCTTGCATTTTATATAGTTTTCCTCTACAGCATTCAAAAATTGCTTTTGTGGTTATATTTGTTAGACGTCTATCCATCAAAACATACCATGTCTATCTCTTATTCTTCTTCTATAAATAAATCTTTGATTTTCTTCATACATCTTGATCATAAGAATTTATTTCTAAATATGGGCTTTAGCTAAATTCACTATGTTGAATCATCATATGTCCAATCTATCTCTCTCTCTCTTTCTCCATGTATATATGTATATGTATCTTCAATAACAGTTCAATTGTCGCTCCAATATGTTTATAGATTGCTTCTACATTTGAATTGCTACTAAGTTTTTTAACACACTTTCAAAATGTTATATAGAATTCGATATATTCTTGATTAAATTCTATGCCATAATTAACTGCACACTTTAGTAACTTCATTAGTGAGAATTAACATGTGTTTCGTAATCATCAAAACTTATTTCAGGGTTTTTAAATATTACTTCAACATTCCCTATTAGGTTTTGTAAGCCATTAACGTTCTATCTTAATGAGTCCATATTAGTTTGCAAAATTTAAGTTGCCATGATTGTAATTAATAAAAGCTTGTGCATGTGAGGATTTCAACTAAGTTGTGTGTTATAATACCAAAGTGTAGCTAAAATTATCCCATAAGAAACTCTAGGTATTTTATCAAGGATCAAGGATAAGGATATTCCGTGAATAATGCTTATTGTTTTTGTGAGCAATTCCAAGTCATTATAGGTCTCCAAGTCTTTGGTCCTCTATAACATTGGTGTAAGTAATTGTAGAGAAATAACGAGTATATGTAGAAGGAAAAAACAAGTAGATGCAATAGACTAACAAGTGAAAAGCTACAAAATAAAGAAAATAAATGCACTAATGCTAGTGTTTCATTTGCAACAGTAATACTTCCATTAGGAAATCTCCAAATAAAGATGAAAGAGTGATACTAAACAAAAACCGAATTACTATGACTTACGAATCCTCCTTGTTTTACTACTTGTAATATCTCTCCAACAACATATATCTTTGTTTTGAATAATACCTAATTAAACTACAAAAGAGATTAGAAATGTCCTTTTTTCAGCTTTGGCATATAGGACAAAGAAATGACATAGCCAATAAATGTTGGACAAAAGATTCAATCTGAATGGTTCCATTATTAAAGTTTAGACTTCAAAGGAAGCTCCAAAGATTCCCAATTCGGATCTTCAACTTTGCAAAAGAACTTTTTGATGTAGTCATCGGTTACCAACTCGAGCTTATGAGGCTTCCACTACAATGATAAATAGTCAAAACAAAGGTTATAAGTAATGAGAACCAACTAGGTATTTTCACAATACGTTATGCTTAAATTAATGAACATGTTGTTATGTTCATGTAAATTGCATGTATGTGCCTTAACTTTTATATTCATAGGCTTTTCATACATACAATATTAAAAGGCAGAACCATCTAATCTATCATTTAACTTTTCATATTATTATAAAAGTTAATACCTAAATGATAGATTAAATGGTTGCACTGATAAAACAAAAAAATTATCAAATTAAAAATGAACTTAAACCCTCGTTGCCACTAATGATCAAGGAAAATCAATGATTAGATAGTTATGTGGTCTAAATGCATATTTGGAGATAAGTGTATAAATATGAGGAAAGTTAAAGAAACATGGTTTATAAGGAATTACACGCTATGCAATAGTCAAGGAAAAATGATTTATAAGGACTTACCTGTTATGTACGTATGTATATATATTTATAGTACACATGGTGATGCAATTGGTTTGTGATAACTACACTCTTATCTTCACACATATGAGGAGGATTTTATGGGACAACAGATGTATGTATGCTCTACGAACTCACCTTGGGTGTTTTATCTTTATCGAACAACAACGCTCTGGAGCCCTGGAAATATTGTCTCACCATTATTAATGGATACTATCAAGATACTTTAATATTTATATATTAATAAGAAAAATTTTCATGTTCTTTAATATTAATTATCAAAAGTATATGGAAAAGTGAAGAATCTTTTAATTTGATTTTTTTCAATAAATACTTGAGAACATACGCCAACATCTTCAGGATAAGCCATACGACGAACCTCGTAGAAATCATTGTCGGAACTTGTCCTTAACAAATGACAAGTGATGTTATACTCACTAAGGAGACATTGCTCAAGGTTTCGCTTTCGTCCTTCTCTAATCTGTGTTACATGTTAAACATATGACCAAAATGGACTTGTTACATTAAAGTTATGTAGTTGGCATACTAAGAAGCATGCATTATTAGCTAGAATAATGATGAAATCTATGAATTTCTCACCGATTTCAATGTTATTTTAAGACTGGTAGGAGATGCTGCCATCATGGAGCTCTCCGCTTTCTTTATCCATCGATCATCAGCTTCTTTTTTGGCTTCTTCTCTCTACAAATGATTAAATCATTATGTAATATCCCCTAAATAGAACAAATCTTTTATGAAGTCCTGAGCGAATGCACAAATTAAATAAGCCCATGAAATATATAATAAATTTTCATATATGGTTCTCTATAAATTGATTCGTTTGCAATCAAAATCCACCTAATGCAAATATACCTTCAAGCTATTGGCAAAGTGGGAAAGACCTCCATCGAATCCAAAACATGATTTTACGTTCTTACAAATTTTGAAAATAAACATATACCTTCAAATGATAGCAATTCCTACTCATACCTAAGAAATAACTATTTTTTTACATTATTACTTTATATTTTCACTATCCATGAAGCATTTGCTCGATTATTAAGCCATGCACCGAGCAAAGGGCATATTGATAATTTACATACAAATTCCTGCTATATATTACCGCTATTATTTTGAAAGCAATCAAATAAAATTATAGTTATTATTTCTCTACTTCATCTATTAAGAATCCCAATTATAATTTTACTTTATTTTTTTCCACCTGGCGAATAATCTATAAAAATGTTTTTGGAGATTATTTAAGTAATTCTAAATTCTCTTTGCATTACCAGTGCTGATAGTATCTCTTCAACGCTGCTTCTCGAGAAACATTTGTTGACAACATGTATTCTGCGAACAAATAAATAATAAATAATAAACAATAATGTAGTAAAAAATTAGTATGTTTTTGCTAACTAAGCGTGTAATTATTATTATTTTTTTAATGCGGATAAGATTTACCGACTAGGTTAAAAATTTATTTCTAAAGACATGTACTTCTAACCTAAAATAGAAAATACTAAAATCAAGGCATGGGAAATTTACACGAAAATATAGGTTGTGAAAATTTATGGAATGTATTTTTTTTAAATAGTAAATTTTTTAATCTTGTCAGCATGTCTTGTTCACGTGAGGAAAGGAAAAAAGAATTACATATGTATGCCATGTCGGCAAAACATAACATCTATTTCAAATTTTGAATTACACATAAGAGAGGCACTTAATTGAATAACTTTCAAAGATTTAAATATTAAATTACAACTTTTAGATACTATACTCTAGCGAAAAGTCAAAAATAAAAACACTTTCTTAACCTTTTTAGCCACACTAATCAAAAGATCTGAAGTTACCTGTTCAAAAAACTCTCTTCCTTCAATGCTGGATTCACAGCAAATTTGTTGATCATTTCTGATATAGAAGTAGCGGTCAGAGAAGTTTGGCTACATATTACTTTTTCCAAGGAGGAAAGATCCTAGGGTAGACACAAAATAGTTGGTTAATTAACATATAAATAATAAATAATTTGGTGCTTTACCAGAGCATACTAAAGAGTTAAGAGTTAATGAATAAAATTAAGTTGAACTAAGAGTTATACTGTAATTAAACTGGCCCATTTCCTGAAAAAAAATTAGATTAAATCGGATTCAACTGACCAAGTTAACTCGGATCTAACAATACTAATTAGAACTTAAAAATAAGCAAAGTGAAGCACATGTCGAGTAGAAGAAGAAAAGAGATAATATGAAAGAGAGAATATGGCTGTTGGGCTTTGGTTTTTTCCCTCGTCCGTTATTAACATCCAAGTAAAAGCTAAAACAAGCGCATACAAAATATAAAAAGTTTAAAATACAGGTACACAAATTGTACAGGACAAGAGCACAGTTTTATGCATTCCCTTTGAACTTTAAAGGATGAATAAAACACAGTTCAGTTCTATATATATGCATTACCTTTGAAGGGACGAGATGAGATGCGAGGCCACAAGCAACCATTTCGGCTCCATCCAATCTTTTACCGGTGAGTGCTATATATTCACCTACCAATCACAATATACGTATATGTGTGTGTGAATAAAATCAATTAAATATAAAATAATTTAAGTAAGAGATAATTGTTCATTTTCAAATGAAAAGCTGTTTGCTCTATTTTGTCGCTTGATTTTGGTTTCTAATTTTGCGGTCCAATTTCTTAAAGCTAATTTCTATAGTTCAATTTATTATTTTTTTTAAGATTATTATATGATAAACTGAAATAGAATGTCATGATCTCATTTGAATGATTAGTTGACATGAATATCAAAATAAGGGGCGAGTGGGTAACACTGTTGTACAGGATACCCACCCGGATCCTGCTCAACTGGATAGATTCTAGGTGAGTATAAACTATTAGTGGGAGGTTTCGGTACCAAATTTTCGAAACATGCTCCCATAGGGTAGAATACAAATATGAGCTTTTTATACCATGTACCCATCTTGGAACCTATCCTCTACAAAATATTACACACAAGTTCATGGGTATCCTATACCCATCATATGAAAATCATTAGATAAAATAATATTAAGTTATTAACAATAAAATAATATTATTTTTTTCTTCTAAATTTTTTTAACATAAATAATATTTGAAGAAGTGATACTTCTTCGCTGTCTTGACTATTTTGTTTTTAATAATGCAACAATAATTTAATTACCCTTAACAACTTAACCTTAAAATTATTTTATGTATTATCCAAGGATAATTACTCTAAAATACAAAATTTTAATGAATTTTTTGCAAATATATTTGCTCTTTTACTTTTTTTGTCATTTTCTTTTATTTTTCCTTCAATTAAAGAAAGTTTCAGGTTTCAACTTTCATACATAAATAAATTTCCAATATTACAAAACTTGTGATATTAAGAAACTTTTCTTTCAAACTACTTTACATTAGTTGTTTGCAAATATATGAAAATAAGGTAATTTACATACCATATGAAATTGCGTATATCATTATAAATTTGACACTTAAGAAAGGAAAGAAGAAAATCAAATGTTTTATAAAAAAAAAAAAATTACAGGTTCCACAAGGTGCCTTGTACCTCATAGGTTTTATAAGGTATAAGGTACAGGATGAGTACGAAATGCTACCGGGCAGGGATGGACGCAAGATTATATGACTAAGGGCTGTAGTTTATTTAAGTTAATCTTAAAATTATTTGGTTATATCTACTCCCTATTACTTATATTACATCTTATATTAATGAGAATTTCATTAATGATTTCTTTTTTTTTTTGGGCCGCTCATTAAAGATTTCATTATGGTATATTTCCAAAACTTCATAAAGGACATTATTCAAACAATAATTAAGAATATTTACTACATTTTATAAAAGCTTGTATACATATCACTTGAAAATTACGCTTGTATACATGTAACTTAAAAATTAAGCATTAATAAAAAATATAGAGTTAATATTTGTATAGGTTTTGCTTTTAACAAAAATAAATCATAAAATATATTCAAATATGATGTCTATTCAATAATTCATGTACATTTTAATAACAATAATTGTAGAAAGAAAAAAGTTACCAAATCAAGTTATGTAATTAGTGTGCAATGAGATTGAATTATAATATGGATAATATAATTATTATTTATGGTATACTTCAAATAAAAAATAATTATTCACAATAGTTTATTTAGTTGGATATAATTTTATGATGAAAGAATTTAATGCTATTAGTTGTTATGAAAAAAAAAAGTTAAAATAAAAATGAGAAAGAGAATGAGTAGTTAGTGTAATAAATGCATGTTGAAAAGGTAACAAATATAATCCATAGGATTTAAACCCGTGACCCCATGAAACTTTTAGATATTCTTTTACATTAATTTTTTATAATTAATTAAATTATAATATTGATAATGGTATGATCCCGTGATAGGACCATAGTATTATACAAAGTATCATATTACTAATTTATAACGGTTAGAAAAAAGAGCGGAATTCTATATTATGTGTGGTTTTTTTTTTTAATTAATGTTAATATCAGATTTTGTTTTTAACGCCAGTACCCACTCATTATTTCGACAGTACTACTGGTCACTCAGTGTTACAGTCATTTTTAATATTTATATTGTGTATTAACTCGATCCATTGAGGATACATGTAAGTCGAAGTAAATAAACCCGTCCAACCGGATCATGTCATAAGATAAAATTATCAACAGCACCGACTGGCAATGGGAATTTTCAATATCGATAAGCCCCAAGAGAACAAAAATCGTAATTAACGAGACATGTACATTTTGGTTTATGTGTAAAAAGGTTATCCACAATTTTAATGGTGAAAATAAACAACCGAGCTAATACAAATTCATATGAAAAGGTGACGCATGATTTTAACGATAAAAATAATTATAATAAATTAATATGTCCGTAAACAATCTTATTTAACATCAATTATCTATTAGTAATACAAAAAAGATATATTACTTTTTTGAGTCACCTAATAAAAACATTAATCACTTATTTGCACTATTAAAAGTATACATTACATATTTTTAGCTTGGATTCCACATATAATTATGGCGAAAAGAAGAGCATTGATGGAACTTCAGGGATTTACTTGGTGATTAACATTAGCCACATGACTTCCCTCAAGCACAGTACTCTATCTCTATTATATTATATATAATATATAGTTTTAAAAATTTAGAAATTAACTATAGCGTAAATTTTCAAGTTATAATCGAATAGGAGGAGAAAATTTGTTATTTGAATTGATGTGTTGTTTTTATTGATTTGTAGTTATATCAAATTTAAACCCTTGTGTCTCATGGTTATAATTAGTTGTGATTAATGGAAACTATACCCATTATTTGAACCATCGTAACTTTTATGTAATTGGAATTATGACCTTTTGTAATGAGTGGTTCATTTAAATAAAAAGCCACAAAGTTATATATTTGTTAATTTGGACAGAAATTTTTATACGAATTTTCGCATATTCTTTTCCTTCAATTTCTCTCTTACTCAACAACACATAATTAGTCTTTTGAATATTTAAAAAATTTGGGTGGTCATCAAGAAAAAAATGATTGCTATTTCTGTTCTATTTCTTTGCTATTTATACACACTTAAATATATCCGGGAAAGAGTTATAGTTCCTTGAAAAAATTTGTGTGGGACTCGTAAAACTCTATATGGGAAGTGTTTATCACATGCTTCTAACAAATGTCCCTTTCCCCTATTTTCCTTTCTTTTTATTGGAATTTTTCCAACAATCCCAAGATGCACTTACTCATTTCTTAGCCTCCTAGCAAAGGGTTGTTAAAAGATTATAATAATTGCAAAAGGTACTAGGATTGTAAAGATCATATACCAATTTTAGACAATAAAGGGATGTTAGAGCTATATGGATATTTCTAATCCAAGACCTATTAATTATTATTGTTGTTGTCCTCTCATATATATACAAATTCACAGTTCAATTAGACGCTGCAAGTAATCACAAAAAGGTTGCAGCTTACTTTTATTTTCAGAACATGCTTCTAAAAAGATAAAGAAATTTAAACATAATGTAGTTCACATGTTATAATTATTGCTGTTTCAAACTCTGAGCTTCTTCTTGCTTTTGTGTCTAATTTCTTTCTTTCTTCGCTAGTTATATATATACATATATATAATATTGTGTGTTCTATGACTAGTAACAAAAAATTTTTTATTCTTTTTCAATTTGATCAATCACAATCAAGAATCATTGCAATAATTAGATAGTAGATTGAATTTAAAAGAGCAATTAGTTTGTGAGAATTTCATTTTGTTAGATGATGCATACAAGATTAATGTAAGACTGCATTACAGAAGAAATGTTACCGATAAAACCAGGAAGCCTTGAGAGGAAGTAAGATGCACCAACATCTGGAAAATGACCTAATGTTGCTTCAGGCATTGCAAACACCTACAAACACAAACAAATATACATACACATAGGAAAGATTTTATATGTTGATTAAAATTTGTGTTAATCACATGTATATTATATCCTTCTTGTTTTTGGTCGAACATGTCTATTATATCCATGGTTGTCAAAACCGGCCCGGACCGGCCCTTCGACCCCTGACCCCCTAGCTTGTCCGGGTCAAACCCTGGTCCGATACTGACAACATTGATTATATCCCATCACACTTCTCTTTATGGGTATATAAGCATAGGATTAATATTTAATTACTTTCATGTGCTAATAGTGAACATACATTTTACATTATGTATATCAGGGATAAACATTACAACATGGAGTATATAACAATACACGTTTACCTCTTAATTCAAATAAAGTATTATAACATATTGTGTATAAACAGTATATATTTACTTACAAGTACAAATAAAGGATGTACGGGTGACAAATCTACACAATTGTAATAGGGAGTTAACATTATTCTTGATACATATCATATGTTACAAATAAAATTTACTCAATTTGGATTACTTCTAAAGCCATTCCCATCATTGAGTCATTGATCTTACTTTTTTATTTTCTTTGCATTGGAGCGGGGTCCTTAAATTTTTTAGGGTCCTCAAGTAACTCATCTTTCCTTTTATTTATTTTACATTATTTTTTTATGATTTATTATATGGGATAATGACAAAAACGGTAAATGAACTTTCGCAAAATGAACAATTAGGTATCCGAATAAAATTTTTTGTTGACTTTTTTATACCTAAAGTTTGGTTTTAACAATTTTGGTATATGAACAAACTTTTCGTTGAACTTTTTGTTGACTTTTTCATATCCCATTTTACTTATTTTATGTATGAAAAAAGTCAACAAAAATTTTATCCTAATATCAAAATTATCAAAACTAAATTTTTAGTATGAAAAATATTAGGGAATACTTTGTCCAGGTACTAAATTATTCAAAACCAAACTTCAGGGACCTAGTTATTCTTTTTAAGAAAGTTCAGGTACCATTTTCATTATTAACTCTTACTATATTCTAGGTCCCATGATAATATAAATAAATATTTAAAAACCTTGTAAAGAAATTCAGGGATAAAATAAAGAGATTTATAAGTAACAAGAGTTGCTTAGAAGGTTGTATTAAGGAGATAGGAAAATACAGTATTTTCGGTGACTATTCGATAAGTTGTTTGTATGCACAAGCCTGCTCCTCCTCCCATTACAACTCCATCGATAAATGCAACCTTAAATTGCAAGCATATCAAAATGATATTATCAAGCTTTTGTAAATGATCCAATGGGTATACTATAGAAATGTAGTAATTAACATAGACGACATGTTTTACTAAAACATTACATAGACAAGGAGTTTCTTACCACCGGTTTCTTATACATTGCAATCATGTAATCTAACATGAGTTGCTTACAATAGAAGCGCATGGAAAAGCTCCAATGACCTATCATATTTATCCAACAATTACTTTGTTAGTAGGAATCACACATAAAATGTGTTCTTTTAAAATATATCATGAATGGTTCTCATATATAATATATATATATAAGTCATAACACTATGTACCTAAATTTTGTGGATTTTTCCTCAATACACCAATCAAGTTGGTTTATATGCCACATGTAACATTTTTCTAGATTGAACCAAAGCAAAATAATTATTTATTCTTTATATATGTATTTAGACTAATCTATATTGGTGAACATTGTATTAAAAATATTTGGAAAAGTATAGATAACGATTGCCAATATGCTTGTAGTTTAGTAGTATTTCTTTTAATCTCTCAAACAAAAAATACTAAGTTCAATTCACTTTTCCATTGTTATGGGGGAAAAAAAATAGTATAGACAAAGATTTAAGGGGAGAAAGAGATAATTGCCTCCTAAGGCGCCGCAGATTACTCTTACAACATCACCACCGGCACAGAATCCTTTTCCATTTCCCTGAAAATTTACATAAACATCAGTGGATGAACAAAAGTGACATTGGCAATTATAAGCATTTTGATGTCAATTGTCTTTTTTCACAACCTAGGAGTGGCGGTGACAATTGATACCAAAAATTATTATAATTTCTCCATAGATTTTTGCAACTTATTATGCAGAGGATCAAAATTTAGTGTCGTCACTGCTCATTCAAAGATTAATTAGGGAATAATTGTCTAATTATATGGACTTGCATGTATTCTAATATTAAAATTCCTACATCCAAAATTTAGTGTCTCAATTATCTTTACTTTATCGTTGTATCCTTTGTCTTGGTCATAAGAGACATAATTTATAATATAAAACATAAAAGACTAGTTCTGGGATCTCATCTCCAAAAAAGAAATGAAAAAAAAAAAAAAAAAAAGCACTTTTGCTTCTATATTCCTCAGTTGCTCTTAGCCCTTAGAAGCCTATCTCTTAAGCGATGGTGGTCAGGTTGGATAGATTGGAGAAAACATAAATGTACCCTAATTTACTTGAATGAATCCCTAAGCTTGGATGGTAAACATAGGCTGTAACTTTTTGAAACAATCGTGGAAGTACAATGTTTTAGGGTACACAAGGTAATATTACCTACTGCCTAGTATTTTGCTTTAAGCCAACTAAAATCAATAGAGATGGTATTTATTTTTTGCAACCATATACTTTTTTTATGTGTATCTTGTTTTTAGCTATATATATATATGTATATATAATTCTATAGATGATTAAAGCGTAATTTATATAAACGGTCAGGACTGTATTATTTGTGAAATTTTAATTGCCACATTATCTTAAAACATTTATAGGAATAGTTATATTTGAACAAACACTCCACATCACACATCGTCATTGTGTGTGTATAGATATGTGACGCCTAAATGTTGATAAAATATTAAAATATATGGTAGTTGAATGGAATATATTAAATAAGAAATTCACTATCCTCCTCTTGCTAGATGGATAAGACTGTAATGAAATTTATATCCTTAGATAAAAAAATAGAAGTGTAATAAGATTTCCATTTATTTATTTTTTTAGTTTTCAATATTTATTTTTTTGGCCATTATAAAGGGATGAGGGATTTAAACATAGGACCTCTCACTTGAGAGATCGAGAAGATGTCACTAGGCTATAATGCATTGGTTGTTTTTTTTTTTTAGATGAGGATATTTAGAAAAAAAAATCTAACATCTATTTAATATTTTTTAATAAATTTTTTTTATAAAATCATTATGTTAATCAACAAAACCTTGTAATAACTCTTACATTACAGCAAAAACATAGTACCTTCAATAAAAACGGTTGTACTATGATAATTGATACCAATAAAAACGGTCGTAGCATTTATTACGAACGATATGGTCGTCAAGCATGACTAAAAGCATATATAGAAATGCAGTAATGAGTCAAAAAAAAAAAAAAAAACGAGTTATTACTCTTTATGGAAGGTAGATAGACCCGCCATGGGTTTGGAAATGCCTGACAATTCACAAGTCTAAAAAATCTGGACCGAAGCTAGAATAGTCGTAGATGGTCTTAGGGCCCGTCTAAGACCCACGGCCCAGCTGGCCTTTTTTTAAAAAAATTTTTTAACTTAAAACTTTTTAAAAGCTTGCATTTACTAATATATAACCACGTGTGATTTCAATTGTGGCATGAACAATGAAGGACCATAGAAATTTAGAGGCTACAAAAAAAAAAATGAAAAACAGAAATTAAGCCCATATTATTAAGGAGTAAAATTTTCTTTTAGGTAGAAGACTATTTGAATCATATTTGATAATATGCTTCAAAAATATATATATTTCTTTTGATGCTAGTGAAAGTACATTAAAATTAGAACAAAAAAAATAATCTTTTCGAATTCGCATAAAAAAGTTTAAAATTTAAACGTTACTTAGTCCCAGCCAAACCTAGATTATGGCAGGAATTTACCATAAGTACAGACTGATAGCCCGTGGTCCAGATTGGATCCCAGACCGGTTGTGGGCGGGATCTATAGCTAAGCGTCTCTTGCCAATTAATATGAGTGAGAGCAGCATTTGAGGCCATAGCAAGATTATTATTATCATAATCATCATTATCTCGAGTCTTACCCTTGCGAATGGCAAGTAGAAAGAATTGGTCCATGTTGGCAGCAAATCGAACTGGCCCATACTTGCAAGGTCATGGGTGCACAAGGGGCTAGCCTAAAACTAGTCTGGATCACCAGCTAGTTTTACGATCCATAGAACAAGCCATTAATTTTATTTTAATTTTAAAAGTTTAAAAAGAAACATACAATTAAACTATTAACTAATATATAAATTCAAAACAAAGATAACCAACTTTTCAACTTAATATAAAGCTGGGCCTAAGAGTAATAATATTCTTTAGCCCATTTACATAAAAGATTTATTCAAAGGTACATTTATTTATGCACAAGCAAAACTATTTTTGGTTGTAAAATAAATAACGTAGTACTACAAAATACTCAAAACAACTTCCACAAATACAAAAAGGTAGTCCCACATTGTTAAAAAATAAGATTTTGCTTGATTTAGAAGTTCATAAAAAATCCATAATTTTAAGCATATTTATTACTTGTATCATTGGTAACAACACATTTAATATGTTGAATAGTAATAAATTATTAAATTTACACTATTCACATTGAATATATTTGAAACTTACTTTTACTATTTGTACTTACTTTTTTCTTTTCAATTTTTTTTCATTTTCTATTGGCCTGTTGTGTGAAATGTATGTACAGTTATAATAAAAGATTTATTATAACTATACTTATATATATGTTCTTCTAAACATCCATTTGCATCTAAAATAATAAATGATGCACCAAGGTATAAATATTAAATATATTTGATCATTTACAAATAAGATGAAACAAGCTGAACTTAAATTAAGTGAAATTTAAGTAAATTCAATATTACTTTGAAATGGGTTTGAATTCAATACCTGATCTATACGACACTAATTGGACAATGATGATAATTTATACCCAGGAGGAATATTGTGAGGCATGTCGACCACCGTTTACTATTTCCACCACGCTTTAGCTTTATTGTGAAAATTGCAATAAATTCCGAGTGTTTGGTCGTCACTCTCGCATCATTTACTGCTGTTGTTGTTGTTTTCTTTTTTTTTTTCCAAAGATATCAATGCGTATTTAAATTTCTAGTTTTCTACTGGCCAAAGGGGAAAAAACAAAAAAAAAAAAAATATATATATATATATATCTATGTACCGAGGGAAAAATCGATCTACTAGATTAGCTATTTTTTTAATATTTAAATAATCTTAAATATTAGCTTTCATCGTCACAATTTCTGCCTGCTACATCTGTGAACAAATATAGGCATTTGTCTGAACGTAATATCATGTGCATTGAGACATGCATATGTGGCAAATTGGAAAAGTGAAATCCACTGATCAAATATATTTGATGATTTACAAGTATAAACTACCTTCTTTTATATATAAAAGGTTCCCTTAAATACATGATTTAGATTTTTCCAATTCATTGAACAAGATTTACTTTAAATAATACAAATTTGAACTTAAACATTATTGGCCCAAAAATATATTGTCTTTTACCCATTTGACAGAGAACAATAGAAGATAGTATATTCATTTATACATAAGCACATCTATGTATAGTTGTAAAATTAGAAATGGAAGACTTTAAAAAAATCAAGACAAATACCTAAAATAAGTCTAGCATAACTAGAATTCACTTTTACAACAAGCCTATAAAAATCTAACTAAATAAACTTTAAAGCATATTTATTATATGTGTTGGCAATAATTACAATACATTTAATCTAGTGAATAGATATTTATTATCTATTCACATGGAAATAAGTTTAAATATTTGTTTCTCTTTTTTCTTGGATTTTTTTTTTACCTTTTTTCTCTTTCATTTTTTTTTTCTTTTTTAAGATGCTTGACTCGATCCAACCTGCCAGGTTGATAAGTCAAAGGTCTTGAATTAGCCTTGATTTACCAACCCATTAAGTTGACATGCAGGTCATGACCTATAAGGCCTATTTGGCCAAAGGGCCATACCCAGTGATACTGGATCACTGGTTTACAAGTCAACTTGATTTGTGCACATGTCTGGATATATGTACCTAAACTCTCTAAGGCATCATAAATGAAGACGCTCATATAAGATAGGATTCTAGTGTTATGAATGTATCATATATTGATCAAGAATACAAGTAAATTTTGATATATAACTAAGTTTTATAAAAACTACCACAATTACCATCGTAAGTTAAAATAGTGAAAAACACGTCTATTATATCTTTTAAAAAATTAAAAAAAACATAAATTAAAAAACAAATTTACCAAGTTATCATCGTAGTCTCACATGTAAAATATGTAATATCAAGATTTGCACATGTATCACATTTCCTACGCGATACAACAATATAGTCTACCCAAATAGGAGTAAGGACTTGCATTGCATATATATTGGTCATGCGATATATATATCATATTTGGACTTGCAATACACACTAAAACAATTACATGTGTATCACATTTCAAACTAAAATTTATATTGCATATACAATATGTCATATATTAATGATATTTATGTAATATTTTTTATTCAAGTTGTATTTTTAAATTTTTTTTTTTCAAATTGATCGTTAAACAAGAAATAAATTTTTAAAATAATAACGATAGTTATACCGTTATACTTGATTCATTCTCACATGTAATATATAAGTAGCAATAAACTAAGTAAACAGGTTTTGCCCTAACGTAGTTTTAAATTGGCAGCCAATATTGCTATAATGGTGGGCCGGCGGTTACTACCTCTATATATGAAAGTTAAAGAGGTTCGGATGCAATAAAGTACTGTTAGGAATTAATAACTAATTGACAAGGTGATTCAAATAAATAAATAAATTATATTATTTAAAAAATGAACAGTTGTCTTCATCGATGAATAGATAAGATTTATATAAGTATTATCCGTCTAATTTGTTTGCCATCACATGCCACCAAAAACAGAAATAATAGTTATGAAATATAGGATTTTTAATGAAAAAATCTTGGCAAATCGTTAGATTTTACTTTACAGAAGAAAAAACAAACACTACCTTTAAGATGATGCATTTAACTGTAGCATCATTTTCATATGCTTTTAAAGTCCTCAGCATCTGAGTAACCTGCAGTAGAAATTTCGGTACATTTTTTTTTCAAAAAAATTAAAAAAATAAAGAAAGAAAAGAGGTAAGTAATTTTTTTTATACAAAGAAAGAGATGAACTGTAATTAAATCATGTAACCCTACTAGTCTTAGCCGGTGCCAGCCATATTACTTCCATTTTTTCCTTTTTATCATTTTTTAAAATGGATAGATTACAATAGACATCTCTCCAAGTCGGATCCGAATTAGAACCCAAGAAGAACCGGCCACAGTTGTTTCTTTATTGGACCAACCTCGCCAATGCAAGTAGGACCTACCTTGTGGACCCTCCGGGTTGGTGGGTCCAATCCGGGTCCATCCCAAAGACTCGGCGAGTCTAATAGGATCCATCCGGCTTTTGGTTTAAAAAATTGTGGACTCTTGATTCCAAAAAATGAGGAATCTGCCTAGAATCATGGGTTGATCCAGTTTCTATGATTTCATTCCAGTTCCAAGGCACCAAAAACAGCGATATCAGAAAAAATAAAAAGAAAATCAAGTAATTTTACTTAGTTTAAGTAAAGTATAACTTGAAAAAAAAAAAAAAAAAGAATAAAGATGGTTGAATCAGCCAAATTCACTAAAATCGACAGATCATTAGCAAGTTGAAACCTAATTTTAAAATAACTTACGATGGTTAGGTTGATTTCCAGTTTGGAATCAACTAGTGTATAATGTATAACATCACCTATATGTTACTCATTCACAACGGACTCAGGTAAAATGTAGGTTTGATGTTTATTTCATCTTGGGGGTAGATAGAAGAGACCAAAAGGAATAAGTGCTCACTTTTGAAAAGCTCATGAGTGTAATTAGCTAGGAAATGGAGGCGGACAGCAAAGCCATGAAGAGGTTAGGACTAAATTCTTACTCTAAATATAGAAACAACAAATTCCACTGTAAAACTAATTTTTCTCCCAAAAGGAAAATGTAAAAATAATTTGTTAAAGACTCGACTATCACTAGAGTCCCGATACTTTTGATATTTACAATCTTCAAAAATTTTAGAGTAGTTTATACAGTAACCCTTCCTAAAAATTTGCAAAAATGTTTTGGTTTATCCAATATCCCCTAACTTTTATGGCTGTATTTGCAATCATTTAATGTGCATAAGGCTTTAACTTGATAGTAGTACTATTATTCCTCATACAGACACAAGCATAAATTGCAATCAATGTGCAGACATGCAGTAAATCATTAATTCGCAAATATTACATTTATATCTTATAAAACTATAATTTTTTTTTCCCATACATAAAGCATAAGTATGTGTTCACCTGAACTTCAACATGTTTTTAGAGATAAGTTAACCCCAAAAAAGATTGTAAAGAAAATCAATCATCAGAGATTAGCACCATAATTTTAGCATAAACTGCAAATATGCTTTGGTTAGATGCAGAAAAACCCTTTTTAACTCCTGACAAATCACCTTCACATAACTTTGTTATTATTAATTATAAAAAAACTAACTTGTTTTGGGATTTTTGTAATTACCTAACTCGTGTTATTTGTTTTATGATAAACAACTTACCTGTAGTCTGTAGAATACTTTGTTTTGTCTCGTCAATTAAGCGGTTATTTGCACAACGTGATGGTAGCATGACTATAAAAACAATAAAGATAAAATAAAGACCAAACGCAGTTTTTTTCTTTTCTTTTTTTTTTTTTTTTTCATTTGAACCACAGAAAGTACAACCTCCTAGTGCAAGTTCGCGGGTCGCTGTGGTTTTGGATTCAAAACTTGGCGGCTAGCAGTGGGTCACGGTTGTTCTTAGTCGGTGCAACGAGTGGCTAGGTTGTCGGTAGATGGGTATCGGCGTGGTCGAGCCCGTTGGATGTTTATGGAACGGATTGGTGCCGGAGGTTTGATGAGGATGGGGTCAGTTCGTGAGTGATAGAGGGGGTGAGGAGTTGACTCAGTCACGGTGACCGGGTTCGTTGCAACTCAACCCAGGGACTTGGTGAGGTGGTTTGCTGTTTCGATGTGGGTTCAAATTTCAATATTGTTGTCGCTGCGTGATTTTGGGTTAGCTATGAGTAGTTTCAATGCTGTCGTTTGTTGTGGGTGTGTGGTCGAGCTTGCTGATGCAGGTTGGTGGAGAAAATAAGTGGACTATGGCGATGGGGGTTTGGTGTTTCTGTTCAGCACGGTGGATGTTCATGTTTTGGTGAAGGAGATGATAGGTTTGGTCGGTGCTACACCGCGAGTTTGGGATTACCATGGTAGATTACATGAATTTGTGAATTCAGTGTTGTTGTAGAGAAGGTACGATGAAGGAGAGAGTGTTCTTTCATTCGGTCTTTGTTTTCTTTTATAGCCACGTGACAATCACATATAAACGCTCATTTGACGAGACAAAACGAAGTATACAGGTCAGTTGTTTGTAAAAAAAAAAATAATAATAATAACATGGTGCAGCTGATTGCAAAAACGCCATAACATGGACAAGTTTTTTTTGTAATTAACCTTTTTTTTTTTCCAGGTGTTTGTGAAATCCACATAGAAGGAAGAAAAAGGATTCATAATGTACCATTTCATAAGTGAGGCAATTGAGCTTGCTAGGTCTGTTCAAGATCACCTTCCACGCACGGTGAGCCCTCTTCAAAAAGAACCTGCTAGATGCAAGTTCAGTAAGCTGCATGCTCATAAGCTAAAAGCAGATCTTCTTAAACTCTGATTGTATAAACAATATAAGTACGTAATTTTGGCAAATTAGTGAGAAGTTTAGGAACTTTTCCATGCCCCACGGCAGTTTTGACGTATATTTATTAAGGACTTAACAGCGACAAAGTTACATTATTAAAGAAATAAATAAATAAATAGATATAAATTAATACATGAACTCTTAGAATAGTTGGACAAGAGAGAGGTTAAATTATTTTTAGAAGTGAAAAGGAGGACCTGATCCTCTTCATGCTGGACGGTGCATCGGAAAGCCATTAGAGCACTTCTTCAAACAATAACCTGAGAATCAGTCATTAGTTTTTCCAAAAATAATACCGAAGTTACGTGTATTTAAGGAACAAAAGCAAAACATAACTTCAAAACTGTACGTATAAAAATATAAAAAGTTGACATTGGATAAATTAGTTATTGGACTTACACAAAACCAAACTCCAGTATTTGGGACGATTAGAAATTCTTCTTGCAAAGAGCCAAAGATAATGGAACTTGCCTGCTGCTATAAATATATATATATATATATATCTCGGGGAATGTATGGAAGTACCGGTGAAAAATAGGTATGATAGAAAAAGCTGAGCAAATGGATTTTGGCACATGAGTCGGCTGGTTTAATCCGTTTTAATAACAAGGTAGGGTTATTTTTTAGTTAGTTTAAAAATGGGCCAATTTTACTTAACTTGCTTAATTTGCGAGCTAAAGTGAATTGGCCTGTAGGATAAGTGAGTTGGTTTGCTAACCCATTTTCTATATAAAAAAAAATAAGAAAAATAACTATTAATGTGGTATTATTCTTGAGACTTTTATATTTGAGTTTAAATTTATATATTAATTATAATAAAGAATGATAAATTGATGCACATACATCATAATATTTTTTAAGTATGTTATTATTGTTTTAAACAAAATATAATATCCAATAAGTTATTTTAAAAAACTTGTTTCTATACATTAGTAATTAAAATAATAATAAAATTAATCATTAATATACATATATAACCCTATAAAACTTAATTTTTATTATTATGTACATTTTATTTAATTAGTATAAATAAGTTAAATAGGTTAATTTGGTCCATTTAACCCATAAAAATATACATACGAGTTCAATGAGTCAAAATGAGCTAGCTCGTTTACTTTACATGCCAAAGTAAGATGGTTTAGGATCAAAAAATTTTGTACTAAAATTTTTCGTCCATTTTTACTCATGAGCTAAAGTGACTTGAGTCGAATTTATCCGTTTAATCCATTTGGACATCTCCGGTGGAATGCAGGTAAAAATAGATATATTATCAGTCCAACTTTTTGGCATAAAGAAAAGCGGACTCAATTCCATTCCCATTTTCAGAAATATGGACCTTGAGAACCCATGTATTAGAAAGTTAATGAATGATATATTGAAAATTAGGTTGGTGGTACTGCACCTATCGCCTACTCACATGGATCAATGTACGTATATGACAAAAGCCCATATGAAAGCAATCACCACTCGCAACCACCAACGACCGAAAATCCTTGTAGATGGTTTATGGTATGTGGACATTTAATGCAATAAGATGGAAGCCTTTATTGAACAGCTTATGGTTTCCGATTTTGGTCACTTTTTTGGTAAATGTAGGCGCGTTCGCGTTCCTTGTAATAGTAAATTGTCAGATACTGATGAAACCAACTTTGAATTCCAAGGAATGGATATGGGGACAAAGGCTGCGTTGATAGGGAAATCAGTTTCTCAAGAAAGAGACTTGATGGTTGTTCTTTCCTTTCTTTCTTGGCTTTTGGTTAAGGGGAAAAAGACAAAAGGACTCTTCATTCGTTAATTGTTTCTTCACATGAAAAGAAAAATGAGTTTTATATGAAAAAAATGAAGACTGAAATTACTGTTATTAATTCAATACTTTCTCTTATGTGAAGCAGTGATACAATGAGCTTTAAATAGAGACTATGCTAACAGAAAATCTATTCAAGATATGTACAATAAGATTACGTTAGATACAACTCATATCCTTAGAATATCAAAGTTGTTATTAGCTAGATTACCACTCTGAACAGAATTTGTTACATCCCAACTGTCCTTATCACCAAGCATATTCCCTCTACTGTGTCTGTCATCCTTATCACTCCAGAAACCATCCTTATCACACCATAGATCAGCCTTATCACTCCAAATATTGTTGGTATTGTTATTATTCCCCCGCAAACTGAGCCGAGGTTGAAGGCACAGTTTGGTGTAAAAGTAGGCGAGGGCAGACTTTGGAACAGGTTTCGTAAAGAGGTCAGCAACCTGATTGGCAGAGGAAACATATTTAGTGATAAGTAAGCCGAGTGCAACTCTTTCACGAACAAAGTGATAATCTAACTCGATATGTTTACTTCGAGCATGAAAAACAGGATTAACAGTCATGTAAAGAGCACTAATGTTGTCACAATGAAGGATTGGTGAGGAGACAAGAGGAATACGAAGATCGTGAAGAAGATATGTAAGCCATGTGAGTTCAGCAGCTGTATGGGCCATAGCACGATATTCTGCTTCAGTGCTTGAGCGAGAAACAGTATGTTGTTTCTTTGCGCACCAAGAGATAATGTTAGTGCCAAGAAATGTACAGTATCCAGTGGTAGAGCGCCGAGTTGTAGGACAACCAGCCCAGTCAGCATCAGAAAATGCAGATAGTTCGAATGTAGTATTGGCCGTGAGTGATAAACCAGTATCAATGGTGCCTTTGACGTAGCGAAGAATGCGATGAACCAATTTTAAATGAGAGACCGTGGGAGCGTGCATAAACTGAGAGACATAGTTAACACTGAAAGAGAGATCTGGGCGAGTGAGTGTGAGGTATTGAAGAGCTCCAACAATGCTTCGAAAGTGACTTGGATCAGCAACAGGAGTAGAATCCGCTCCAAGGTGAAACTTGGTGTCTAATGGAGTGGGCATAGGTTTACAGTCACGCATATAAGCACGATCCAGGATGTTGAGTGCATAATGAGTTTGTGACAAATGCAATCCATCAGTTGTGGCAGAGATTTCAATTCCGAGGAAGTGATGAACAGGTCCGAGATCTTTCATGGAGAATTCACAACTCAACACCTGAATGAAAGAGTTAACTAGCTGCATAGTAGAGCCTGTGAGAAGCATGTCATCAACATAAAGAAGCAAAACAAGTGAGCCATGTTCAGAGTGACAAACAAAGAGTGAAGGATCAGCCAAACTACAAGTAAAACCATAAGCTAGAAGGAATTCACTAAGTCGATCAAACCAAGCACGGGGTGCTTGTTTAAGACCATACAAAGCACGTTTAAGTTTGCAGACATGCATGGGCTGTTGGGGATCGATCATACCTGGTGGTTGTTCCATATAGATATCTTCAGTTATGGTACCATGTAGGAAGGCATTCTTAACATCAAGCTGTCGGATAGGCCAACAATTTACCAAAGCCACAGAGAGAATAAGTCGGATTGTACCTGGTTTAATGACAGGAGAGAATGTTTCAAAATAATCAATGCCGTTTATTTGATGATATCCTTTAGCAACGAGACGGGCTTTGAGTCGATCTAAAGTACCATCGGGTTTAAGCTTGGTCTTGAAAACCCATTTAGAGCCAATAACATGCATGTGAGGAGTCCGAGGAACTAAATACCAAGTAGCATTTTGATGAAGAGCAGAGAGTTCATCATCCATGGCAGCCTTCCAGCCAGGGTGCATGAGGGCTGATTTAACACTTTTTGGTTCAGAAGGTATAGTAGCTGAAGAGGTGACAGTGAGAGCATATTTGGGATTTGGTTTGACTATACCAAGTTTGGATCGTGTGACCATGGGGTGAGACTGAATCAACTGTAGATTGCGATGGATTGTGGGACAAGGGTAGTGTAGTTTCAATTTCAGGTTGTAGAGGAACAGAAGGTGAATCCAGCGCAGGAGAAATTGTATCAGGTGCAGCAGGACTATCAGCAGCAATAGAAACAGATTGTGTCGAGGACGAGAGTGAGTGATCTGCTGAAGATGGTAGCGGGATAGAAATGGTAGACTCCAACGATGAATCATCTTTCTCAGGAAGATTGTTAGATGAAGGTAGCCAAGAATCAAAAATATTAAGAGCATGCGACATACGAAGAGAAGAAGAAGATTTATAAGGAAAAAAATTCTCATCAAATACAACATGTCTTGAGATAAAAAATTTACGACTAGGTGGATGATAGCATTTGTAGCCTTTATGTTTTTCACTATATCCAACAAAAACACACAACACTGTTTTGGGATCAAATTTATGATTTTTGGTGTCCCATGTGTAAGGAAAGCACTTGGAGCCAAACACACGAAGTGCAGAATAATCAGGATGTTTGCCATGAAGCATAAAGTATGGCGTCTCAAACTGGAGAGAAGAGGATGGTAGACGATTCATAAGATAAACTGCTGTAGTAAAAGCTTCTACCCATAAGTTTAGTGGTACATGACTATGAAAAAGCATGGTCATACCAAGTTCTCGGATAATTCTATGACGACGCTCAACCATACCTGTTTGCTCTGGAGTATAAGGGCAAGAGATTTGATGACAAACACCTGTAGCAAGAAAGTGTGATGATAGTCTAGAGTTGACAAATTCTCCTCCACCATCAGAGTGAAAGATTTTGATTTTTTTATTGAATTGCCGTTCCACATATTTTTCAAAAGCCAAAAAAGAAATAAAAAAATCAGACTTATTTTTCATGGGAATAATCCAAGTATACTTTGTAAAATCATCAACCAAGCATGCATAATATTTGAATTTGCCAATAGATAAAACAGGAGCAGGTCCCCATAAATCACAATGAATTTTATCAAAACTACTAGAGCTAGAATGTTCAGAAAGAGCAAATGGTAGTCTACTTAATTTTCCTAATTGACAACTATCACATAAATGTTCGGTTTTTAAGGAACCGGTGACATCAATTAGGTTCTTATTTTTTAATAAATGAACAGCTGAAGCTTGAGGATGGCCTAGGCGTTGGTGCCAAATATCTGCAGTGCCAGATTTGAATCGATGCGAAAAATGAGTTTCTGGGGCACTGGATAATGTGTATAAATCACCCTTTCTTTTCCCTGTTATTAGTGGACGCCCCGTCTTCCGTTCCTTTATACAAAAAATATCATCAGAAAATTCACAGTTAACAGGAAAATGAGAAGTGAGCTGACTGATAGATAGTAAATTGCGTTTTAAATTAGGAACCAAAAGTACATCATTAAGAGGTAATGTTTTATCATGTTGTTTGATACATGTATCACCAATACCTGTGATTGGTATAGCAGAACCATCACCAATTATAATGGAGTCTGAACCGAAATGTGGACGGAGATTAGTTAACATACCTTGCTTACCTGTCATGTGATTTGATGCGCCTGTATCAGAAGTCCATTCTGTGTCCACAATGGAATTGTCTATCGTGAGGGCAGCTAGTGCTTGTGGAATTGCTTCTGATGAGGTTGATGGTTTAGGCAACCACCAACAGATTTTGCAATATGACCTGGTTTATCACAAAACTGACAGATCTCATTGCGATATAAATCGCGTTCAGTAGTAGTCATTCTTCTTTGGCCTGGAGGCGGAGGTCGTTGTTGTTGTACACCTGAAGTGGATTGACGAGGAGAAAAAGAGGACTGTTGTCGCTGTTGTTGAGCTTGAAAACCACGACCTGAGGAAGTGAATGATCTGTTTTGTGGTCTTGAGTTTCCAGTAGGAAATTGTTTTTGCTGTTGACTATAGAAGGCAACGTGTGGAGTCAATGAGCTATGTGCTGCATCGGCTTCAGTGGAGAACCAATTTCTTCGTTGATCAAGATTCTGCAATTGTGATATCAGTTCTGAATAGGTTGGTCTTGGTGGTTTCAACATTGTGGTGGTAAATGTTTCATACTCTGGTCCAAGGCTAGTGAGAAGACAAAAGATTTTCTCTTTTTCAGGTATGGGTTTACCAATGGCAGCAAGATTGTCGCAGAGTCCCTTGAAGACTCGAATATGATCATTGATGGTTTTACTTGCATCTTTACGCAAGTATGTGAGCTGTTGTCGTAAAGTGAATTCCCTCTCTTGAGAGTCCTGGGCATAGGCAGCTTTCAGAGCCTCCCAAACAGCATAAGCTGTGTCGATTCCAATGACAAGTCCGAGAGCCTCTTCTGACAGAGTTCCGATGATCCAGCCACGAAGGAGACGATCAGACTTTTGCCAAGTAATAAATTCTTTTGATAATGTTGTAGTGGTTGCTGCAGTGTCTGTTTCAGATGGGAGATATTTTGCAGGAGCTGGAGTTTCATTGTTGAGATGGCCGACGAGATCTTGGCTTTCTGCTAATCCAAGAACTTGTTCTCGCCATAGTGGGTAGTTGGATTGTGTGAGTTTGAGAGTGACAAAGTTGCCAACGTTCAAGGATAGTGAAGTCATGATGGTATTGATGATGAGAGGCAGGATCGGTCCCTGCTCTGATACCAAGAAGAAAAATGAGTTTTATATGAAAAAAATGAAGACTGAAATTACTGTTATTAATTCAATACTTTCTCATATGTGAAGCAGTGATACAATGAGCTTTAAATAGAGACTATGCTAACAGAAAATCTATTCAAGATATGTACAATAAGATTACGTTAGATACAACTCATATCCTTAGAATATCAAAAGTTGTTATTAGCTAGATTACCACTCTGAACAGAATTTGTTACATCCCAACTGTCCTTATCACCAAGCATATTCCCTCTACTGTGTCTGTCATCCTTATCACTCCAGAAACCATCCTTATCACACCATAGATCAGCCTTATCACTCCAAATATTGTTGGTATTGTTATTAACATGTCTATGCTGAATTTTTTGAGCCTCTATAATCAACTTGACATAAGAAGGAATGGGCTTTTGCTAAACTGTGAAGTCTGTCGCTAAACTGCTTAGTTTTCTAGTCAAATCTAAATTCTAGAGCCTTTATTAATAAGATGCCAAAATAGATTCTTTAAACTTTTAAAGCATGCTTAATTTTCACCTTTTTCTAACTACTACTAATACACATATACCCCAAATCCTTACTAAATCCAAAACAAAACATTACTGTTCACAATCTTTTTATTAATATTTTGGAGTTGTAATTAATAGAAGTTTGGGTGTGTGTGTGCATATTTTTAATAAGTTCTAATGAGATAAATTCATATTAGAGTTTGAAATCTTTATCTACATCTAACAAATAATTCCAAAAATATATATATGACTATTTGAATTTCCTTTCATGTCATTATAATTCTAATGAAATACTTAGAAATTTATTTCAAAAACAAGGGTGTAGAAGTCATTCCTTAAGGTTTCAATTATAGAAGAAGGGATGATCTTGTTTTCTCTTTTTCATACGAAATATTTTGGCAATCAGTACGCAGCTGGCATAGGGGATATTCAAATGTGAATAGTGAATTTGCATTGCTACATGAAAAACTAGAAAGCTGGAACCTTTTAGAATCATATAGGACGAAAAATAGATTACTGCTAGAAACGTACAAAATAAGTGATAGAGAATCTCTGCGTGAAGATATAGGCTCGTGCCATCAACCAGAGTCGAAAATGTTGACTTTTACCGTTTTTGCTCTACTGCCAATTATTTTAACTTTATTTACCGCCTTCGAAACAAAGCGCGCGTAGCAGTCCAGGCATTAAGGAATAAAATGAGTCAAATATATTGAATAGTCATTTATTGTTGTAATTGTGTGTATTAATAATATGCCAAACACATTTTATGTATTCATTAATGCTATTAATAGGCAAGTTATTTATTGTGTACGTAGACTTTTTATCTGGATATATTTTACAATAGACTCATAGATAATTAGAGAAAAGTTTGTAATTATAATAGGTATATGTTGGTGAAAATTCATAATAGCATATTTCTGAAGTTGTCTTGGTCATATAAGATGGGCCATATGTAGATATTTAGATTAACAAGTAGTATAACTTAGGTCATTCTCATATGTCCAAGGAAAAAAAAATGCAAAGTTATACAAGTAGGTACTAAAGGTTAAGTGGGCATCATAGACATGATCTGTCAATAAAAAGATATTATATGGTTCATGTTGATGATTTCTTTTTTAGATGAATGAGCATAAATAATCTCTAAACTAGAGAACTTCATATATTCTGTATATATGGAATGTTGCACTTTGATATCATTAAATATAGCCTTAATATAAGTAATATAATTATAATATAGAGAGAATTGTCATGAGCCAAGATATAGTTCATCACTCTCTTAGATTAGAGGATGATATCCATGGCTTCTTGGTTGAGATGAGAGTGGCCCATGGCTATTAGTCACAACAAGTTTTATTTAACCTAATTTACTTTGGGAACTAAGTAAAATTATTAAACATTGATGACATTATATGTAATGGTTTGATCAAGATATCTTGATGAAGAGATTTAATTGTGCTATAATCAATTCATGTTGGTTTATGGTTCACAATCTTTCTATCACGTTGGGAGGTCAACAATTATTGCTAAATGATTACATTGGTCAATATCAAAATAAACAATGTCTTTGTGTATGAAAACATGGAAATCATACCCATTAATAGAAACAAGGTGATTGGCCAGAAAAAATTCCTAAATGCTAGAATCATGTCAATTTTTTAAAATTTTTAGAATTAAAATTAATTATTTATTCCAAAATATGAAATGATTTATTTAAGATTGGAAGTAATATAAATTAATTATAACTTTGCATTAATGGTCCAATACATTAAACAATAATATAAAGGAAAGTAAATTTTGATTTGCATGTAATGAATTATATAGAGTAATTAGCAATTGAATGCTTAATCCAAAAAGTTTTATCGGGATTTATTATTAATTTAGAATATCCTTTATTTCTAGCTAATTAATATTCTATGATATTTAAATGGAAAGCTCGTTTTTGATGGATTCCATATTTCGTTATCCATGACAAAAGAAAAGGAAAAGGCAGAATTTATACATACATATAAAATTGTATTACTTCTAATTCTACAATCAGAATATACGCATGTATTCTAATACAAAATTATCTGGCAACATATCAAATTAGAATTTGTTTTTGTCAGAGTGTGTGGGATTCCACTAAATGTACTACACTCATGATGAACACAATTTTGTAAAGGGGTCATTGAGTTTTAAATCTCACTTAAACTTCATTCTTAAGAGGAGACATATCAGCATTGTAAACCTCGATAATTTTTATACTAGTAAAAAAAATTAGAAATACATATATAAAATAAAATATCAATATAAGACTCAACAAAAACCCTAGAATAAAACTAAGAAGTAGTAACGAACCTAATAATTTCAAACCCTAAAACAAAGTTCTCAAGATAGTTACAAATACCAAAAATAAAATTTCAGAGTGGATATCGAAAAATCAAAATATAGAAATAACTAAGATAAGATTTTAAGTGCATTAAAAAGTAAATAACCAATAAAGCTTATAGTTAAAAAACGATAATTTAATGATGAACCATTAGAATTATAAATACGCAATAGGAACAAAAAATAGATCCATAACTAAAAATTTAAACTTCGGATAAATGTTTAGATTACAACATTGTTCTAGTTAGAGAATTTTGAAGTTCTTAGAGACTGAAACCGAAATTAGCCTATTAAGCTTAAAAAACCTTAATCAAGTGAGATAAAACCCTAAAAATAATTAATTGTGTAAACTTTAAATTCAAAATAGAACACAAAGATAATTTAGAAAATTTGTGGAAGCTTTAAACAAATTTTTGGGCCAAAACTCTTATATAACTTACATAAATATACCCAATTAGCTTGATAAACTATCATAAAACTAAGATAATTAATTAATTAAATAAAATTATAATTTTAACTGTACGAATTTGGTGGAAAATTGCATGATTTGTGGCTGAGATTTTAAAGCTTGCAACAACCGAAACCCTTGAAGCAAATTGTCTAAATTCTCACACAATAAAACCAAATTGACTAAGGATTAACCAATCAAAATTCTCCAATTAAACACCTTATTAATTGTAGCAAACAAAGCAAGGAACAACCAAAAAATTTAAGAAGAAAGAGTGCAGCTCCTTGCCTATAAATGTCTCCATTAATTAACTACAAATAAAGCCATTAAAACACACCAAAACAACAACACAAACACAACTCCATCTAAACAATTTAATCATGACCCAAATACAATCCTAGAAAGTGAACAAGCAAAGTAAGTAAAATTCATTTTAAGTTAGTATGTGTATTAAACATTAGCTTAAACAATATTCTTATTAACTATAGGGTCAGGTTGGATCTGGGAAGGAGGTTTGGCAACTCAATCTCAACTCATACAAGGTAATATCTAATTCTAAAACTCTATTTATGCATCGTGATATGTATAGAAACTAAGAAATCACATATTATGATGATTTGTGAGATGTTATATGTGTTATTATATCAGGAAAAATAGCCGATGATCATGTAAAAATACTAAAAAAATAATTAAACATGCAAGTATAATATATATATATATATATATATGAAGAGAGAAGCTCTGAAAAATGGAACGAAAAAATGAAGAAGACGATGAACATTATGTACACTGGCTTTATGCCGCTATGCATAAAAATGTATAAAGGTCGGCTATGCATGCATGAAGGCTAATGACATTGATTGCCGGTATACATGCAAATTTTAGTCGTGGATGAAATTCGTTTCGTCCGCAGCGTATAATAATATATATATATATATATACTAATAATAATAATAAAGAAGAAGAAGAAGAAAAGAAACATAACATGAAATTTAAAAAATAAATATAAATATTTTAAGATTAGTGTGTTTAAATATTTGTTAAGTATCAAATTTTGGTAATTATTACAAATAAGAAACACTTTTATTATATTAAACAAGAAGATTAGAGTATGATAATATTTTATATAAGTAAGTATATAAGAAGTTATAATTAAGAATAATATGATTTCCATAAATAACAGATAATAACATGAAAAGAGATAAAGGGAAACACTATGAAAATAAATAATAGAAAATAAATATTAGTTACCATAAAGTGGTCAAACTAAAAAACGATATAAAAATAATAATGATGATAATAATAAAATGCTGAATATATACACAAATTTTATAATTATCCGATAAAAATAAAATATTTTTATAAGTTCTAAAATTATTAGTTATCGATAAATAATAACTAAGAAAAGATAGAATAAAGCTAGAAAAGATAAAGATTAGATACCAATAGGATTTATTTATATAGATATATCTTATTAGTAAATATTTATTCATTCAATAGACGATACTGATCAGTTTGTAGATTTTCCTGAGGACTATTATGACTGATCATCATGAGGAGGTGAGTAACTCAGATCTATTATATTGTTTGTATTTATAACTAGAGACATATGTAATGCAAAGATAATAATATAGTAGATATGGAAGTCTGTTGAGTATGTGATATGAGCTATTTGTTCGTGTTGACAAACTAAGATAATAAAAATGATAATACAAATTCTCTGATGACTTGAGAAAGGCATCATAAAGTTTGTGTGTAATGTATGATCACCATAAATCTGACTAAGAAATATTGGTTATGTAAATAAATCAATCATGTATTACATGGATTGCATTATTGCATATTTTAAAAGTGTGGTAACCTGCTACGTTTTAGTATTTCGATTCTCTGTTAATGCTTGGTTTTTCTATGCAAAGACTAATAGTTCTACTCAAGATTATATTTATTCCGTCGATTCTACGGGAACTAAGTGGCAACAAAGGGCACTGCCCGTGGTATTGCTTTGAAATTACTAATACTTAGAGAGTTTCTAAGGATTGATGTAGGAAATGGTCAGTTAAAATATCCTTAATTTAAAGTGATAATCTAAAATGAGAAATCGTTGATTTTCCTGTATACGTAGTTTCTCCTAAGCAGTCATTAAGTCAGAGTCCTTCAACCTCAATAAGAGGGTGTACATCTCTAATCTGTTTAGATTCTAAATCATCCAGAGTTATATTTGATCATTTGTTTGATTGTTGTATTATGTATGATTGTTAATAAACTTGCTTGATGTGTAATATATATGGTTATTCACTGAGTTCATAGTTTTGCTCATAGTCCTAAAGACCTTCAGACTTGTTCTACGACCTTGGTTCGTTTCTTCTAGGAGCATGATTTAGAAGTTGGAAGAATCCGGATATTCCAGATAAGTTGTTTATTTTATTTCATAGTTTTAAATTAGTTAGCAATTGAAACATCAGTTTATGTACTTGGAGAATTATGAGATAGGAATATGGTCTATAATAGTATATTATTTAAGACTTGTGATATCAGTTATTTTACTGAATTATGACTTATATGTATTCGTCATTGCTTATAGATGCAACTAAAAGATCTCATTTATTTAAAAATATGACATCTCTAAAGTATAACTGGTAATAATATACATGTGGGGATTGTGTACTACTACTAGGATACCCACGGGGTGTGACAAGCATTATAAGAAAGGTATTTTTCATATTATCTCATATAATCTAATTTTATTTTACATGTCACACAGATCCTTCTATAGGTTCTATACGAAATTTTGTATCTCACTATTTTTCCTTTGATCTTTAAACCTCAATAGTTATTTACTTGAATTTGACTCAATAGCAATTTGGTTGTGTTTAAATTCAAGATACTTAAATAACTTATTTAGATGAACTCGACCTTCATGATATTTGTTTAACTAGCTCTTTAGGTTAATCAAATTTAAGTTGAGTTAAAGTCAAGTTTGATAGTAATATAATTTTAATTAGAAGAAAATACCTTATTCAAATACTTCATTCTAAATGAATTCAATTTATTTAAATTCAAATTCCATAAGCGTTACTTCGAGTTAATGGAATTCAAGTTTTTTATTTTATTTGAGTTTCATTCCAAATGAAGCTTTGAAAATCAAGTTTCAACCTCTTACTTGTACTTAATGTCATATCATCTCAACTTATGTTGTTAATAGTCCTCATTGTGTATGGATGTTCTTAGAGTCTTTCCTTAATGGTCATGGTACTTCTTCAAAGCAATTACACAAACTAAAAGTAAGGACTTACGTCACAGTTAGTTCATTAGAATGGAATAAGGTTCAAAAGAAATAATGATTATTTTGGTGTAATTCTATTTATGATTAGGATTTTTTGGAGAAAAAAAAAGGATTTTGTGAGGAATAGTAATTTATTTGGTGAAGAGAAGGAGTAGTAATTTTTATTTAATCCATATTTCTTATGATAGAATTTTTTTACGCACCAAAGACTAACTATTTTAAAGTAATAAAGATATATTTATGATTCTATTCTACTAAAACGAGCATAACATTAGTGAACGAGAAGAAAGAACCATGTGAGTTGTGACCATCTAAATATTGAATATCGGTCAAGTCATAGGGTCATATTATTGCTTAATACATTACATGATTAGTAATATTGGTTTAAAAGTTTGATTTAATTGTCTCATTATTTTCGATATTATAAAAAAATAATAGAGTGCTTGATCTAAAAAGAGATTATCAATCATTTGTATAGTAAAACGAAGAGAACAAAATAACATGTAATCCATAATATTTGAGTGCAAGCAATGGAGTTTTGGTAACCTATCCTATTTTTAAAAATTTTTCATTTTATAATTTAATATTTATATTATATATGAGAGTTAAACCTATTTGCCACTTCTTTATAGGAAAATTACAATAATATATTTTATACAAATTTAATTACCATTTTACATAGCAAAATTGTATTTAACACATGTTATTTATGACAATACACAAAATTGGCATGTAAAACATGTAATTTTCTCAAACTTTCACAGTTACAAAATCACATTATGAACATATAAGTGTTGTTTTAAACCAAACAACACACATAGAATTAGCTAAATTGCATCTTCCTACTGTAATTGAGTCGAGCTTTTTTAACCCTTAATCCCCCTTTCTTCTTCAGGTCACACAAATTCTCTCTCTCTTGAAAATAGCCCATGCACCACTGGGCTATCACTCCAAAGGCGGCTTTCTGACCAATTTTAAGCTTACTTATCCGAACTATTATCTCTTATACAATTTCATGCTCAAGTCATGCAATTTCAATTACTTGAACAATAAAACATAAATAAAAAGATAAAGGAAAGCGAAGATTGAACTAGATTTGATATGGAGTTTAGCCCACCCCCTAGTCTCCATGATCTACAATTGCCTCACTCAATGAGAACTTTACACATCACATTCAATACAATTAAAATACCCCATGGAGCTACACACAATGTCTACCACAAGTAGGACTTCACCGTTGCTTTAACGCATGAGAACTTCACTAAAGCCTTACAAAAAGACTTCACCATAACACACTCAAACACTCAACACAAAAATAAAAACAAAAACAAAAACATGTGAGTAGTGTCTTATAAAATTTTCCAATTAAACTCACTAGATGATATTATTCACATCTTCACTTAAACTATCGTAAATACAAATTAAGAGGGAGATTCAACATAATCCATTCAAAATAAGGTCGACTCTCTAACATTCATCACCCTAACATTTCATATTTATAGCCTTTTCAATCCAATGGTCAAATAAAAGAAGCTCTAACGACTAGTTTTAACCATACCGACTCGCCGGTAGACAAAAATTACCTATACTTTGGGTACACTGGCGAGCTGGTAAGACCCCTAAAATCCACATAAAGTTATTACGTAGAGAAAAATTGTATTGGCGAACCGGTGCAATCTTGACCTTCACAATTCTACTAAAAACAAAACACAAAACAACACAATTACATATATTGGATATTAACACATTATAAACATAATTTCTTTACTAAGTGAAACTTAACTAAGTCATTAAGCATTTATGCAATGCATTTCCTCATCAAAACAAGATTGTAACCTTCCTTGGTTCAACATCTCTATCTCTCTCAACATTAGTATACTCTCTCTAGCAAATGTATTTCTCAAAAAATCATTATCACATGCAAATAGATGTAAATTTGTATTTTGACCCATTACATTATAATTCAAGAAAGATTCTATACATTCTATGGTTTTCTCACATGCTTATATTCCATAATTGTGCTTTACTTTATTGTTGATGACCTCCTTCAATGAAATGCCATTTAAAGTTTCAGCTCCTCTTAGGTGTGAGTTATATAGAGCAATCCTAAATTACATCTTTCATATACGATTTATATTGAGGATCATAATTACATATTTTACATGCAACATGCCAGTTTACGTAATCGTGTTATGGTGATTAATTCTATGTAAATCTTATAATGGCAATCTGTTTCTTCAAGGTTACAAACACACACAAATATACGTGTATTATAATATTTTATGTTATATTACTAAGGATATAAATTTCAATTAACATAATTCATGTTTAGTGTTGAAACCAGTACTTCTATGTGTAGCCTTCTTCAGATCTATTACCATAATTATTTTTTTTCAATGATTAAGTATTTTAAGTAATAATTACTTTAAAAGTTTGTATTTTAAATGGTCATTGATTATGCCTTCCCATTCTTCCCCCACTTTTTGTCTCATTTTTCTTTCTTTTTATGAGAATTATGCTACTTTTAAATTATTTTTAATAATATACAATCTGAACAATAATATTAGTGCATGTAAATTTGTATAATAAGTAAGGAATTCAAAGCATGGTATGAAGTATCATTTCATAATTAATAATTCAATTAATCAAAGAAAAATATATTAATATTTTAATAAATCTATTATCACTTTCTATTTCCAATTGTGTTATTGGCACACGCATCGCGAATGCAATAATCAATAATACTTATACTATACACTCACTTTTAATATATGTTGGTAGGGGTGAGTGGATACAGGGTGGGTTGGGTATGAAGCATTACCTATACTCTACCCCGTAAGATACAAGGCATTGAATTTTGTACCGGGGACCTACCCTATGGCTCCTTATATCCACCTTGTACCCCGTACCTTGTAAAATCTACAGGATACTAGGTACCCTGTGGAACCTGTAATTTTTTTTGTACGAAATCTTTAGTTTTTGTTCTCTTTTTAAAACATCAAATTTAGTCTTTGATATGTTTTCATGTAATATGTAACACTATATTATATTCATACATTCAATATAAACAACATGTGGAAAGAAATTAAAAAAGTAATTTATCAATATCACAAATTTTATAATATATAAAATCTATTCATGCATGGAATTTGAAACCGAAAACAAGTACTTATGCAATCTATTTATGCGATATTAAACAAAATCATAAAACCTGCATAAAATTCTAAAATTAAAAACTTTGGAACTACTTCTATATATTACTTAGTGTTATAATATAAACAACATTTCTATATGATTTATGGTTTTTTTTTTTTTGCCACTATATAATTTAGGAGTTCAAATACATTCATATAATTATAGTTCTTTTAAAATAAAAATAACGAGGCATTCTAAACTAAAATAGTACAAATCCTTCTATAATAAAAGATAAAAAATTTTGAAATGTAGTCCACAAATAATAATTTTGATAATATGTGGTTATAAAATAAAATTGAAATATCATTATTTAGTAATATTAATAATTATAATATAATATTTAGCAGGATAGATTCATGATATCCTAGATATGTACCTTCTATAGTATAGTATAAGTTATAAGGTAGGGTACGAGTATGAAGTCTTTAAACCATGTATCTATCCTAGAACTTACACTATATTTAGCAGGGTAGGGATAGGGTTTGAAAACCTTATATCCATACTCTACCCTGTGAGAGCATATTCCAAAAAATTGATAATTATATCCTACCTTGTGACTCTTAGTACCCACTCGGACTCTACCCGATCGTGTAAGATCTGGATGGGTATCCTATACAACATGACTACCTACTCACCCCTATATATTAGCTATTATTATATTCATTCTAGTTTAAAATGCATCATTTTCGAAATAATTTTTTTTTAAAAAAGGCAATTGCTACAATATTCCTTCAAAAGTAATTAATAGAAGTTCGAATAAAGCAATTGAATTGATAATTTATTAAAAAATTTAACAGTTTTTTTGAAATTATCTCTTCTTGATTTAAAGAAAGCAATAACAACTAAGTAGATAATAAATTTGAAATAGCCTAATTTCCATGCATAATTATAATTAATATATATATGTTAATTTATTTGAATTATAAGATTTTTATTAAATGTTTAGTTGAGTAGAATTTAATGTGTTAGTGTGATTTAATAATTGTATTGCTTGTTTATTTTAATGCATGTTAAACTTAAGTTTTCAAAAACAAACTTAATCTAATCCAAATCAAAACATAGCAACAAATTTTTAGAGCCCAAAAACAAGCCAAAACAAAGCATAAGCCTCTTTTACTTCTTAAAAATCTACCAAACAAAGTCCTGCCAAAGGATAATATCAAAGTTCATTTTTGTCAAACTTCTCCTCTCCAATAACAACCCCAAAAATTGATGCCCCAAACAACAACAACAACCTAAATTTTCTTCTTCGAATTTTCTCAAACAATCCCCTTAAGACTTGCATTAAGATTGAATCCTTAAGTACAAGTGATATGAGGCAAATGATTTGCTTGTTCTTGTGATTATTTGTTTGTTTAAATTTTACAAGAATGTGAATTTTTATGCTATAATGATTACTTGGTGAATTGAATGTTATGTTAGTGGTGTATGAGTTCTTAATGTGGTGGTAGTTATGTTGTTTGATGTAGATGAATGAATTAAGGATGTAGTTAGAGTTATAAATATTGTTATTGATGATGAGATGGTTGGGACATGTTTATATGAATCTGAAGTGAGTGTAAATGATGATTTTGAAGTGTATAAGATGGTTTTAAATGTGTTAAGTAGGATTTTTGAAAGTTGAAAAACAGGGGACATGTTTTGTGAGAATTAGGATAAAAATCACGGGCGTGACAATTGAATTTGAAACTTGATTTTGATAGCTTTTTGAAAATCACAGGTGTGACCATGGTTTGGTTAACCTCGGGTTTGTAAAAAAATTGACTTTTCATGGGCGTGATTGATTTCATATATGTATGGTTTTGTAAAAATTCAAGGATAACGATCGTGACGTAGCCCTTGGTAGCCAAAGATCTTTTCAAAACTTTGCACCTCCAAATGTCACAGGTGTGAAATACTCCTTATGAGGCTCAAGATGAAAAAAATTTGAATGATCACGGGTGTGGTCAAGTCCTGGGTAGGCTCAGGTTGCATGTGTTGGTTTTCCCCACCTTGATCACGAGCACGATTGAAATCACTGTTTCAATCACAGTCGTGATCCTTGTTGCCCTATTTCTTTAAAATATATATAATAAAACAAAATAAGTAATGGTGATTTTAAGGACTAATGATATTAAAGTGATGTATGTGTATATGTATAAACGTATGTTATGTTATGTTTTGTATGAGTTTTATTTGGAATGTAAGATGAAGTAAATGTAATTTTTCTTGAGTTTTATATTAAAGTCATTATGTTGTAATTTTTTTTTATCAAATTTCCCTACACCATTGAGTCTAGTTATCAATCTTTTTGTCAAGAATATCTCAAGTACGTAGTAGTTTGCTTGATGGTTGTTAAGTTGGGCATATCCTAAATGAAGTTAATCAAAGATGAATTAAAGATTTTTTGAAATTGGTTGTGCTTTTCACCGTTGAATCTGGTTCGAGGAGTAGCAACCTTATCATGATGCATTGACACGGTAGTTAAGCGTTTAGACCATATATGTCATGATGCAATGATATTTTACCATGATGTAATGGTGATTCTTGAGTGGCTAAGTGAGTAATTGATAGTGCGGATAGTATCAAGGTAATGTTTTCTTATTCTTAAGATAAAATGATGTGATTTTGTTTACATTTATGGGACTGGTTGAGCTAGATGATATTACAGATTAAGTAAAGTAATATTGTGTAACGATTCTTAACCTTAGATGAGATTACTACTCTATTTTTGTAGGTATAAGAGTTATAGGTCTTCAAATTACCTATAACAACCCCCTGAGCAGTTGCTGTTACTCAGAACCCTTAGATTCTCGAGTTTGAAATCGGAGTTTGAATACTCCAGTGTTGTTTTACTCACTTAATCAAAGATAATTAAATTATTGAGTGTTGCATTGCATTTAGCTTAAGTGTGCTTGTCACTTTATATTTGCTTGTGTTATTACATACTAGGCATTTGGCTCATGTTGCTACATTGCAGGTAATGTTGATGATTGGTTTGATGATATGGGTTACAGTACAGATTAAGAAGCCTTCTTGCATGAGTGGGATGGCTAAGAAACTTGTGTGCGAACTAAGATGTTTTGTTCAAGTTTTCTTAAAGACTTTGAAGATGAAATGTATTTGTTTTATAGGCTTGTTGTTAAAGCCTTGGTTTGTAAAATAAGATTTTAAGTTTGTTTCTTATGCTTTGTTCGTAAACAAGTTTTGTATCTTTTGAAATGTCACCTATTGACACTAAAATTCTTCTAAGTTTTACATAAAGTTGACCTACTCATGTATAGAGTAGTTTTATATTAAAGTTCTATAATATTATCATAAGTTCAAACAAACAGTGAATACATACATTTTCTTTATGGATAACTTTACGTATAATACTTGAGTGTTTTTTAATATTTAGGTATTATGCGTGATTGAGGAGATTTGCCATGCCTAATTTTGGTAATTTGGTAGGTCGGGTCCTTACAAAATTAAAGAGCAATGAGTAAAATAAAAATCAAAGAGAAGATTGTGTATCCACTGTTCTAACTCCAGTTTTCTAAAACTAACATTTTAGGTCTTCACTATAAAATGAGATAATCAATACACAACTACAAGGTACAGTCTACTATTTTTTTATCCACCTGCCTTTACCCAATAAAAGTTATATAAAAACTATAACAAAATTTGGAAATTTCCTATTTTTCATTTTAAAATTTGTATATAATATCTTCTGGATGCATGAGCAAGAACTTAGCTTAATAATTAATCCATTCTCAAGCTTAGAATAATTTGTGTTTTCAAACACCTACATCTTAGATACACTCTTAAAATGCTCCAAGAAATTTTCTTGAACCCATTATAATATTTGATGCAAGAAATCTTCTTGTTTTGTATTCAAAATTATGAGAAAAATTACTTCAAATCTAGATATAAATATGATGCATTACTACTCAAATTCAATGTGAAAATACTAGCATGATTTTCATATAAAGTCCTCTACCATATCATCTTATACTCATTGTTTTACTTTAAAATTTGAATTTGAATTATTATGAGAACATTGTGGATGTTTTTCACAATGTCATATCTTTTAATTTAAGAGAAATTCAAATTTGTTACTTTATATGTCTAAAAAAAAAATCATTGACTCTCTAATAGTCAAATCTTTCATCACAACACATTCTTAATAAAATGAATCTTATGAGATTTAATTAAATATATTATCCAATAAACATATGTATATGAAATTAGATCTTGAATTACTTTTGAATCCTTCGAAAACTAAGGTCTAATGTAATAAAGTTCGATATCGAAATCAACTTACATATTCACTGCACAACATTCCACATTTTCTAAGTTGCTTCCTCTTTTAGTCCAGCTTCTTCTATATCTCTACTTCCATTTCTTTATTAAAAAAAAACTTGATTTAAACGCATAATGAATTCATCAGTAAAACTTTATGTAGTTGATATCCCGAAAACATACTTTACAAGACTTAAAACAGGTAGTCTTTTGCTAAAAAGCTTTACACATAGGAAATACAATAAACGCATTACAAGTTATCTACATTTTAGAGGATCTTTAATTAAATCCTTTATATTTTATGCCTATTATAGGTATGAGGATTCTATTATGCGATCACGTATGTGTTGTGTGACTATCATACCACCCGTAACCTAAGAAAATGATATGTAATGGGATGATCATTAGAGAAGTGTATGAGGAGGAAGAGTAAACAATCTTAGAAGGTTCTAACATGCATATGGGAAGTGAGGAAGTTAAGTAGCATCAAACCTTAGTAACTACAATGAATCAGTACATGTTTTTGGTTAAATCAAGTGATTGATTCATTTAAAAAAGAAATCTAACAATAAAATGGCATTTTTCCAAGATTTCCAATCATCCAAACGAAATGGGACTGGTGGTATATATAGGGAGCCTAGCTGTCAGGGCCATCCATTAAATTAAGTGGACAATTAACGACTAGGATGAGTCTCTTTTATAATGGATATCAAAGTAGCTTCCTTGTGGATCGAAGCCCTTTAAGGCCTTTACTTGTAGTGAGTGAGTCAATTTAAGAAAGGTTCAAATGGGTACACTAATTCTAATGGGCCCTACTCCAAGCCTACCATGTTAATTCTCCCTTGATCATCCCAATAATACATAGGCTTGACTCTTTAGGACATATCCGTGTAACCCAAAGAGTTAAGCTCAAATAATCCCTACTAGAGTCGCTAAAAATGAGGTACAAGGATTCGATAATGATGATAAGATGCATGCCATGTTACTATCACGCTACACGTAACCTAGAAAAACAACACTTATAGGGATGATAAAAAGAGAATCATGTAAGGAAGAAGAGTAAGCAATCTTAGTAGACTTTAACACACATGTGACAGGCAATGGAGTTAAAAAGCAATGAACCATATTAAGTATGATGAATCAATGTTCGCACTTGATTAAGACAAGTGATTGATTCACTAAGATCAAATCCAATAACATAACAGTGTTTTCCTTAAGATTTTCGATCATCTAAATGAGACGAGTCTAGTGATAATTATAGGAAACCTAGCTATCGTTGGTCCAATGGCTAGAATGAGTTCCTCTCATAATGGATATTGAAGTGGATTCTCTTGCGGACCCAGGCCCATTAAGAGCATTACTTGTAGTGTGAGAGCCTTTATGACATAGGTTGGGATTGGATAGGCCAATTTCAACGGGCTCTACTCCAAGCCTACTATATCAATTCTCTCTTAACCATCCTAATGTGTGAATGGCTCTAACTCTTTAAGTCATGTCACTTTAACCCAAAGCGTCATATCAAAATCAAAACAAGACTTAAAGCCCCTTAAATCAAATTTAGTCATCTACACCTATCAATCAATAATTCAGTATTTTCTCTGACTTAAATTCATAAACTTAGAGAACTCTTATGGTATCTATTCCAAGTGAATCCTAGCTAGTACTCTTTAGGTCCTTTTGAACCGCGATCCACTCTACTCTAAGTTTGCTTAGCAATTCTAGGCCTACAAGACAGAAAGAGTAATGGGCACTAAGGGTGTACCCAGCACAACCATTTTGATGTTCAAGTTAGTAGTGCCATATGTGTGGTAGCAATACAAAGTAAGACTGGAGAGAGTGAACCTGAACATTGGCTATTCAAACTTTGTTTATATAATAATACCTTTTCTTGATTACAAAGGTGAGTAGAAAAGTCCCCCGATTTATTTTAGGAAAGATGCTCTCAACCTATTGTAGGCAGTTGCCAACTAAACATTGCGGATTCCTTTTCTAGAAGCAAGTCTCCTTTTTAGGAAAGTAACAGATTCCTTTCCTCCATAGTAATTAAGGGGTCTAATTAGGTAGTTTCCTTTTATGTGTACCTAATGCGACAATTACCCCTTATAAGAGCTCTATGGCTTTATTAGGTCATCGTCTTTTAGGCCAAAGAGGTTTACTTATATGAAGTTGAGGTCAAATTGGACCATTAGGCCTTTGATGAAAAGTAGCCATCAGCAATATCATACCACAAATATAGAAACATAAATGAGCCATTTAAAATATTAAAAATAAACTTGATCTTATTTTTGCTCAAATATAAATGTAGATCTAAGCAATGATCTAACCTAAGAACCAAACGACAAATAGCAAGTCCAAAAATTTAAACCTACTCAGTCAATCTTCTAGGTTGTAGACTTATGAAACCATGAGATGTGATAGTCTTTTTTCCTTTTTCCATTTTCCTCTCATTTTTTAATTCCCTTAGTCCATTAAGTTGAAAATAAGAAATCAATAATTGAATTTAAAATAAAATGCAAAGACATATATATTCAACAAATGAAAATTGACTTTTGACATGAACCATTTGATTTTGCTAATAGTACATTAGGCAAATAATAGAGAATGGCATAAAACCATGCCCCTGTTACATCAAAATACGTTGAAATTGAAGTTTGAAAGAATATAACTATCGGAAAATGTATTTTCCAACTTTTAAGATTGTTGTAAAAGGTCAATTTATACCCATTAAGTGAAACATGAAGATACTTTATTACAAATTAAAGAATGTAAAGCCGTTAAAAGATGTGTTATGATCCAACAATGCTATCTTGGACATTGTCAATAGTTATCATGTGTTCCCTACATGATGATTGCAATGTAATTTTTTAATGTTGTTGTTAGGCATAGCAGCCTCGTCAATTTGTTGTTTTAGTACGGTTTTAATTGTATTGTAAATTTTCCTTTTCCTTTCTCCAAGTAGGAGTCCTTTTTTTTTTTTTTTTTCATTCAACCTTCCTTCACCATAGAGAAAGGATTTCATTTAGTATGCTCAAATTTATTATCATTACTCATAAGGCCAAAAAAAAAAAAAAGAGCAATGCTAGTGCTAATAATATCATTAAGAAAAAAAAAATATTTCTAGGTGAGTTTGAGAAGAAAAAATAAATAAATTTGAAGGAAACTTGGCTAATGTAAGTAATGTTTGATAGAAAATGAGTGTGAGACCATGTAAGAAGTGCAATTTGCTTGAAAATAAATTGTAAAGGACCATATTTACTGTCCAATTTCTACCAGTGAGTTTTATCCACCCATTGTTACTCTCCTCAGACTCTCCCCAACACAATTTTGAGTCTATTCTTGCATACTTGTCACTTTTCTTTTTCTTTCTCTTTCTCTTCATACGCTTGCCCCTTATATTGCATTGCAGGTCTACAAAAGCCAACTTGAGTCTATAGAATGGTCTGTTTTTCATCTGTATATGTATCTTTTTTAAAATGATGTGTAAATATGTTTGATTTATATTTATATTTATATTTTATCTATATTTGATTTTTTAATAAAAACTGCCAGCTTTTTTTATCTGTATCTAATTCTTTATAAATAATTTGTTAGAAAAAAATTTGAAAAAGATGTTTATACCTCTAATCCACCACCAAACAAATAAACTCTCGTGTTGTGTGACTTTTTTTCTTTTTCCCTCTTTTTCTTCTTGAATGTTTGGCTGAACCTAAGTTGGACACGCTGAGTCCAGCAAGTTAGGCCTACAACCTGCGTTAGGCCTTGCTATCCGCCAACTTGTCGCTCATAAATGTGATAAAGGTCCGAGGTTAGTTGTTGTACCCAACCCACCGCGGCCAGACTGAACGAATTTCAATTTCAGCCAAATCCTTGCTCTAGTCAATATAAAAGACTTTTTTGTTTTTTTTTTTCCCTTTCCTCCATAACTATATGAAAGATTTAAACACATCATTTAAATCACATGGAACTTCTTTGAATTTCAGCATAAAGATAAGGACCTTTCATTATACTTGTCTCCGCATAAGATAAGCTTTTAAAAAGCAATACGCTTAAATAGCGTACAATTGTGCATAAAATGAGCTTACAATTGTGCTTAAAAACATGAACAAAAAATTATCAAACTCTCATTCCAAAATTAAATTAGCTAAAAGTAGATGAATTTTCGCATTTCAAGTTTTTAACGCTATTTTTCTATCATCGATGAACGAATGATAGATATATCTAGAAATAATGTTAATGCAAAAGAATGGAATGATTATGGGTATATCTACATGGATAGGGTAGGATATTCAAAAAGGGCAAGTTAAACTAGAATGTATCAACGTGTGGATGTAAATTTATTTAAAATATAAATGCTTTTAGTAATTAAAAAAAAAGAATTAATGTTTTACAAAGTTTTTTAAATGATATATTTCATAGTAAAATTTGAGGAAAATTTATCAAAAACTCTTCAAACATTGATACATTAAATTAACTTTACAAAATATTAATACTCCATTAGACTCACTTTATAAATATTGATTTTTTTTTCAACTACTTTAAAAACATTATTACTTTAATAATTTTTTTTAGTTATTGTTATCTTTTAGTGTAATTTAACCGATACTTAATTATGTCACAAAATTGTCACCCATGAACTGATTTGATTATTTTTAATTATAATTTGTGTTCTATCAAAAGTCCATAGCCGATGCTTTGGAAACTCGTTAGCATCGTTGTCATATTACCAAATTACCACTCCGTTTCCTTTTATTTTCTTTTGTTTTTTTTTCCAGTCCCAATTTTTTTTTTTCGGTGGGTTTTTTTTTTTTGGCAGTCCCAAATATTATTCTTAATTTTTTGGTTTCCGTTTAAGATTTAAAGTTTGTTAATTTGTTTTAATATTTTTCAAAGACAATTGTATGGGGTTTAAGTATGTTATTTTACTTCTAAACTAATTTATTTTGTGCAGAAGATACCCTATTGATGTCGTTTGCTTTATTAAGTCGAGCACCTTTTCTTTTTCTTTTTTTTTTTTTGGGCCTGAGTATCTTTTTCTTTAAAAAAATAAATAATAAATAAATAAAATAAAACAAAGCCTTGTAAACTAACGACATATCTTATAGGGTAACAAGCAAAGATAATGGTCACGCTAATATGACGGTGAGCCTAAATCGCGCATCATCTTGAAAAACCAACCCTAAAGGCATATTCACAATGTATATCTCACACAACGGGGTTATATGATATGTGCCAGTAGTTATTTTAGAAACACCTCATGATTAGTGGCCACTACAAAAATAAGGTGGTGGAAAAAATATCAAATCATGAACCGAGCCGGATCGAGACATATCAAAATTTTGGTTTTTTTTTTAAATGGTTCGTTATTTTTGTTTTGTTCAATGAAAAGCAAATGGTTCACAGTTCAGTTCAAGATCCTAAATAAAATCATCTGATTTGAACAGAGTTGAATCATTTTACATACTTTAAAAATATAGACATATTAATTTTTCTTTTAATTGTTTTATGAAAAGATGAATTATTTTTAAAATTTTTTATTTAGATATGTATTTTTTATGAGAATGAGATTAGATTAATTATATTATGTTCTTCTTATTCTCGTGTGTTTACAAATAAAAAAGATTTTAAATTTTAGTTTTTAGTGTTCTGACTTTTGAACGTTGTTTTTTTTTTCTTGTGTCTTACTAATTAATCCATTTTTATTACATAGTTACTTATTCGTTTCTATAAGTGATAATGTATTAGTTAAAAATATGCAACAAATTAAAATTTATGTATCATATTGGGATAGAGTCTAGTATATTATTATAGTTCAAGATAATTCAAGAGAATAAAACTAGCTAATATACAATTATCATTTATGATAGATAAAACTTTTCTCCCCATTATAAGTTTTACATGTTTATTTAGGTAAATAATTAACTTTAAATATTGTTGGTTATATTTTCATTGATAATAGAAAATATGTAATTAAACTTTTTTCACAGAATATATTTTTATTTTAAAAATAAAAACGATTTGTACTGCTAACTGAACCCCTTTTTTTCGGTTTAAAAAAATTACCAATCGAAGTTCGAACTATATGCTTAGAATCAAATTAAAAACAAAAACAAATTATAATATATAATACGGTTCAATACGAGGGATGAACTAGACCCAAAAATACCCCCACACCCCAGTATGAACTATGTTCTCGTTTTTCACATTTCACAACAGGGTAGTAACCCTTGGGTTGTGAATAATGACAATACGACGAAGGTCCCTAAAATTTTGGTTATTAAATTGAAGCAACGTCTATAAATGTATGCTTGAAGGATGAAATAAAATCTTATGGAAAAATACTTAAATATGCACCATACATAATCAGTGTTTGTGATTTATTCGATATATTGCACATGAATATAAATATTAATAAAAATTTAACATGATGTTTTTATTGTTTTTAAAACTATCTATTATATTATTATAGGTATTATTACGCAATAAATACTCTTAACGCACTCTTGGCAAATGGGCATATTATTAGTAGGTTATTTCAATTAACAGTAGCAGCGGCGCAACAAATTATTTACACGTGGGGTGTAGTCTTTTCTCCAAATCAAATTATTAATTTTTGCTTTCTTTATTGCGTAGAACTCAGGACGGTGGAGATCAATAAAAGCTATCGATGTCCCTCGATTTCACCTTTTTAGACCATTTTGATGAGACAAAAAATTTCAAAGAAACAAATTTATTTATATTATAAATATACTAGATTTATACAAAGTAAAGATATTAGTTTCTGCCCTGGATAAATTTTACAACTGCATGCCCCATGCAACAGGCCTAGTATATGATTTGTTATTTCTCCTTTTAATTTTTGTCCTTTTTCTTGGCTTTATACACATTGTTGTACTGGCTTTTAGGTGTAGCAAACAATTTTAACAAGCATTTACAAATGGAAAACAAATAGATAAATAATGATCAAGGTGACAGATCACGATGGAAATGCAGCCGAAACCATCTACACTGTTGCAATCTTTATTTCGGCAAATCTTCAAGCTGCCATTTTATTACTATTACAGTCCTACATTCTGTTCCAAAATGTAATTTGTATTATTGGATTGATGATTAATTATCGAGAATAAAAAGTACACTTAAAGATACATATCGATCTACATTGTAAAGTGTAAAAGAACTAGATTATCCCTATGTAAGTAGTATATACAATAATATGCCTCCTCAATCTCAAGATGCATGAGTCAATGTAAGATTGGAGTAATAATAATAATTATAAAAATAATAATGAGGTAGAGAGATTATTTGTGAGGATGTCTAACTCGTTGATATTGGATTTGAATATGAACAGAAGATATGATTCCACGAACAAAGTGATAGCAATATCTACATGTTTGGTTCGATTGTGTTGAACAGGATTGACTAAGAGATAGATGGCTCCAAGATTGTCACAACAAAGAAGGATAGGACGTTGAATCGGTACGTTGAGTTCACAAATAAGGTGGTAGATCCAAGTGGACTCTGCAACAGCATAAGCAAGAGCTTTGTATTTAGCTTTAGTAGAGCTGTGAGAGACAATCAGCTTCTTCTTATATCGCTACAAGATGAGTTTGCGACCAAGATATATAGCATAACATGTGGTCAAATGAAGAGCGTCTGGACATTCAGCCCACTCAACATCAACAAAGGTAGTTAGAGTAGTACTAAATGTGCGGTTGATTGGAAGACCTAGTGTTGTGTGCCCTAAAGATAGCAAAAAACACGAGTTGTCGCATGCATATGATTCATAATCGGATTGTGCATGTGCTGACTTAGCTAATTGACCACTAAGTTGATATCTAAATGGGAAATTGTGAGATATTATAGTGCACTAATATTTTCACGATAGCGGTAAGGTTTGAGAGGAGGAGAATCACAAGCATTAAGATGACTCTTTGGGGATAGAGAGGTTTTGGTAGGTTTAGATTGGTGCATGTGATAGTGTCAAAGAAGATCAAAGACAAACTGAGACTGACATAAATTTATACTCTATGTAGTAGGAGTGATACAAATATGGAGAAAGAAGTATAGGGGGCTAAGTTCTTTTCATGGCAAATTGATGAGAAATAACATATATGTAGTGGTTGAGAAGTGAGGTGCTGCTGCAAATGAAAATGATGCCATCTACATTAATAAGAAGAATCATTGTGTCAAACTTTTCAATGAGAAGAACATGGAGGTATCAACATTACTTTGGCAAAACCTAAGGTGTAATGGAAACTACTAAAGCAATGGGACCATTCGTAAGGAGCTTGTTTCAAACCGTAAAAAGACTTGTTTAGTTAACAGACATAATGGGGATGTTGAGGGTGTACAAATCCATGAGATTGCTTCATGAAGATTTTCTTTGTGAGATAACCATGAAATAAAAAACATTTTTAATGTCTAGTTAACAAATGTCCCATTTATAAGAGACAACACGAGATAGGATGAAGCGAATGGTGGTAAGCTTACTGACGAGATGGAAAGTTTCCTTATAGTCAATGCCTAAGAGTTGCGTGCAGCTTTGGGTAACAAGTCAAGCTTTGTGACACTCAACTTGTCCCTTGATGTTATATTTCAAGTGAAATTTCTAAGTGCTACCAACAATTTTTTGATGTAGTTATGGAGGAACCAAGGTCCAAGTTTTGTTTTTGCAGAGTGAGTCAAACTCTTCTTTCATAGCTGCAACCCAAGTAGGATCATGAAGAACAATGGTGTAGTGTTGAGGTTAGGATGGAGATGAATGGGTATAGAGGTTTATAATTGTATGAGGTTATATGATACCAAATTTGGAACATATACGCATGGAGTGGGTGGGTATAAATGATAAGGCCATGTTAGGTGATGGTAAGATACTCTACAAGAAGGTTGAAGAGGATGAAGTGGAAGGATTAGCCACAGAAGTTGAGGGAAGATTAGCTGGGGCAAGTGGGGTAGATGATGGTGCAAGATGTCTTGAGAGATGATAAACATGGATAATGGGTAGGCAAGTAGTAGGAGTAGGCGCAGTAATAATGATAATGGGTAGTTCTTATGATGTTGTAGATGAGGTAAGAAGGTTCAAGATGAGGTGTGAGATAGATGCGGAAGAGATTGTAGGAGAGGGGAAGGGGGAAGATGAGGTAGGTACAATGAGTGTGAAAGTGGAAGAGGAAATCATAGGTTCATTTGCTAGGTTGAAGGAGCAGACAAGTTTAATGCGAGGAAAGTCTGCTCATAGAAGACCACATGCCAGCTAATATGAACTCTACTAGAGACAAGGTCAAGATAGCGATAGTCCTTAAGGTTAGCAGAATAACAGATAAATATACATGGAGTAGATCAAGTGGATAGTTTATGTGTGGCTCGATGGGTGAGGTTTGGAGAGAAAAGACAAAAATGTGTGAAGAAACTAATAGTTAGGAGGCGTTATAAAAGAATTCAAAAGGTTATTTTTTTTATCACAAGTTGCTAAAGGAAGTCAGTTTATGGTGTATATCGCAAGAAAAGCATCTCCAACTAATAGAAAGATGATAGGTTAGCATGCAGGCATATGATCTATGCGTTCGAGCGAAATCATGATAAGGTAATGTTTACGCTCAACAATTTTGTTTTGTTTGGGAGTGTAAGGACAGGATAATTTGAGGTATATGCTATGATCAAGAAGAAAGGTGGTAAGAGCCTGATTAACAAATTCATCACCACCATCACTATGAAAATTTTTTATACAATTAGAGAATGAGTTTTCAACTAGAGATTTAAAATGCTAAAAGTGAGAAAGAATTTCATTTTTATTATGTATTGAAAAAATCGATGAGTATCTAGTACAATCATCAACAAAAATTACATAGCAACGAAAGCTTAAGCTTTATTTAACTGGTGATTTTCATGCATCATAATGAATTGAATCTAAAGTCTCCTATGCTCATTGAGACGATTGCATGAATAGGAGATGGATGGACTTGCCAATGTAGCAAGAGTGACATGAATTGGTGGACGCAGATGAGGACTTGAATTGAATGACTTAATGCTGAACTAACTTATTAAAGACTTCAGTATGAGAATGATATTGACAAGAGTACCAAATTTCTCTAGGGATAGTTGGTGCATGAAGAGATTGAGGAGATTGAATTGAGTGCAACTTGGTAGGATAAAAGGACGCCTCGTTAGATGTTAGAGAAGGATCTTACATATCTGATAGTCCTTAACACAAAAAAAAAAAGAGTTATTAAAGGTAACAATATAGTTATAATCTTGACACAACTTAATGATGGACAATAGATTGTGTGTGAGAGTGGGGACATGTAAGATAAGGTAAAGATTGGGACCATGAGTACAAATGTGAGACTGCGTAAATGAGAGATAAGGAGTGATACACCATTACTGACAAAACATTGTCAGAACCAACATATGGTTTCAAGTAGTGAGCATACCTACACCCAAGTCATATGGTGTAAGGCATCAGAGTTAGTTACCAAATAGCATGTGAGACTTGCCAATAGATAGGGCAGCGAAAAACTAGGGCACATTTGCATATGACTCATTAAACTTGTCGTAATATTAAAGGGCAGAATGTTCAAACCTCTCACATATCTGACATGTGATCTAAGGAGCAGAGCTAGAGCAATAAAGTGAGCCTAATAAAGAATCGCCATAGAGTATAGAACCTCAACTAAGGGATGTGTACATTGTAGTAGATGTGAAGATGAAGTCTGGGTGGCTAATGAAGAGCAATCCCATCCCATGGGTCCAAAGTAGCCTCAACTAAGGCCCTGATTTAAAGAGTAGGAAGACGACATCTAAGTGGTAAGGGCAGTGGGAGTGGAGACTGGTGAGTCATCGATTTCATGGCATTTAAGCCATTGTTCCTAACTAAGCAATTTCACACGAACTTGATCAAAGGTGGGCAAAATGGGAGAATATGTCAAAGTGGTCAACAAGGCATCATATTCCCAAAGGAGACCTCAAAATGCATGGGTAACGATATTCATTAAGCTAAGTGGCTTATTAATTGACGCAAGCTAATCAATAATAGATTTAAGCTCACGGAGATAGTCAGATATACAAGAGTTGTGTAATCAGAGGGACAATAGGCATTATTTCAATTCTATTTCACGAAATTGTCTAAGAAACTCTATTTTAGTGATGTCCAAATGTTGGTAGGCAACCAAGATGTCATGGATCTCTATAAATATGTTGGTAGAAACCATGGCAAGAGTTGAAGCTCGAACCATGTGGTTAATCCGAAGCAATGGGTGTATTCGGGATTTAGAACCTAGAGAGTACTAGTAGGATGATAAATTTGTTGAGCTAGCTCAATAATTGCGCCATCAACATAATTGTATAAATCCATGGAAATGAGAAAAGAGGTCATTAAGGATAACTAAAGTTCACAATTGTCATTAGATAATTTCATAGTAACGACATTGAAGACATTGTTAGGTGCAAAAGCGGGTGAGGGGGTTGAGGAAAGAGAATGTATATAGGTAGAGGGGCTGATAGATATGGTATTAAAGGATAAAGTATTGAGAGGATAGAGAGGGTGTGTATATGGAACAACAAAGTGAGGAAGAAGCAGTGGATTAAAGAGTAAGGGTAAGACGGACGAGTAGAAAGGAAGGGACAACATTGAAAGTAGGTGGGGATAGTGGTAGCTAAGGTTAAAGTGGCATTAGAATCTATAGAGAATGGATTTGTAATAGATGATAACGTTAAGGTGAGAAGTTATATTGAGTTAGTGTTTGAGGTAGACAGTGGGGATAAGGTAACAGATGCGGTTAGTGTGGCCTCGTCTGGGGTGTCAACGGTAGTGGAGAGGAGATTCATGGCGATGGTTTCCATGGGATCCATGGTGGTTTTTATTGTTATGGGATCATTATTGGTGGTATGCAATTTACAATAGAGATGGTGGTTCCTTTGATTGCTATCGTTGACATAGATATGGGTATTTGGCATGGTTTTAGATTTGATGTTGCTAACAAAGTAGTAGATGTCTAGAAGAATGAAAAACAAATTCGTCTTATTCTAATGTTGATGATTAACAATGGGTCTGTTTCTTTCTTTTTCTTTTTTTTTTTTTCTAGAGATCAACCCAGTACTTTGATATCAAGTTCCAAAATGTAATTTGTATTATTGGATTGATGATTAATTGTAGAGTAAAGGTACACTTGTATAACATATAGTATCACAACCCTATTGATCTATAATATAAAGTGTAAAAGGACTAGATTATCCTTATGTAAGTAGTGTATACAATAATAAATCCAACCAAAGAAAGAAAGGGGTTAAAGCTTCAATAGACTTGTCTTAGTTCTATAAATTATAAATAAAATATTTCACAATAATAATTACAAGAGAAACTGCATACAATTTTCTTAACATATGATTTTCCATAAAATACATATTAATTCTTTTTCTATTTAAAGATACCTAAAATTTTAAGTGATTTAATGTCGTTTGTTCGAACAACCTTTCTATGATTTTTCCTTACAGTTGACTTCCATCAACAAGTACTGTAGAAGTCTTTTGTTGGTTTTCCACTAAATCCCCTAGTCATGCCACTTTCTTGTGTAATCATCCAAGACTAGCCCAACATGCATCCTTTATAACATAAGGTAATCCAAAATGTGCAACTCCACTTACTCCACCATGTGTACGATCATCCAATGACTTCTATGATTTCTCCATAGAAATGAAATTATTCATTTAGTCTCTCATAATTCTTGGGTCTTTAAGAACTATAAAAAAGATGTCCTTTCGCATAAGCCTTGTCATGATTGTTAGGAAAGTACGTCTAGTACGTCTACAACTACTTCTTCTTCTTCTTTTATTTTGTAGAGGGTCAACAAATCCCCTTGCAATTTTTTCTTTTATTTTCCTATATGTTGCTGGCCAATTATGAGACTTAGGCTCCCAAGGCCTAATTCGGCCCATTGTGTACTTAAACCAACTAATTAGGCCCTTAACTGACCAATCCCTACTCATCTAAGGCTCCCCATAAAGCACTGAACTTTCCTCAGCTCTATAGGTTAACCTCCTAAGCTATACATCAGGTGGATTTCAATTAGATCACTTAACATACTTGGTATAACCATTGTTGGCTTCACTAGAATGTTTAGTATGGATTATTAGCCTAAACCTCACATCCATGACAACTACTCTCAACTCCCCAGTACTCTATATCTTGTAGCTTGCCCAATTGCCAAGAGTCTATCTCCCATAAATGTTCTCCCTATCCATAAATGTTCTCCCTACACACTTTAAAAGGCAAGCATGTCACATCAGTAGCCTGTATGTTCTTGAATTCTCCTTCACACTTTAGGGATACAATCTAACATGAGTATTGAATTGGCTGCACTAGATAATCCTTAGCACACTACTGACAGTGTTTTGTTTTGTAAGCCTAGTTAACAAACCTGTAGTCGAGCTCCAATATTCAATTAATCCTTTATTGGTTTTGAACTAACGATACTGCACTTTTTTTATTTTTTTTTCGATTTTAATTTATATTATTTATTTATTACCAATAGTATTGTGCCACATGACATTTACTGATGGAAAAACCAATAGTAGTAAAAAAAGACTTGTTTGAAAACTTTTGCAAACATTAAAACTAAAACAAAAAAAAAAGGTTTAAGACTCTGACTAGAGAAAAAATGTGTGACATTAATAATTAAAAATGTATTTTTCCCTTTCTAAAAAGATAAAAACATATAGAGACAATAATTTATAAAACACTATAACTAAAACCCTTAAGGAAATTATTTTTCTTAAAATATGGTAAACTATTATTTGCAAAACAATGTATACACAAATAAACATAAATACAAGAAGGCATCTTCAATGCCCCATATGCATAAGTTTTTCCTTATATATTACTTAACTAATATATGTGAAGAAAAGAAAAAGTCCCATCTGGTCCACTCCTTACGACTAGCCATTGACGAGTAAAGTCCATTGCAAAGCTATATGCACAGTCCAATAAATTATGCATAATCTCATTACTATTAAGTTCTCTTGATTAAGTTTTGATGATAACAAAAAGATTAAAATGTTTACTAACTATTTTACAAAGTGTGAAGAAAAAAAATAATTAAAATCTAATCCAAAGAATTAAATATGATGTGGCAAAATGGATTGTAAGAAGTGTAAGATGTTTTGTTATAATGTATTTAAGAAGAATTTTCAAAAGCTTTGTCGGATGGTACATCAGAAGGTTAGTCAGAATCTCTACCAGTGTACAAATAGTATAGAACAATTTTTGCAAAAAAAAAAAAAAACTTTGCAGATATTGATGTTTCATGACTTTTAAGTTGATTAATTTGTTTTATAAAGGCCCAACTCCAGTTATTAGATGAATTTAGCCACTACATCTAATAGGTTCCACTAAAGTTGGATTAAATTCACCGGGATTCTTCAAGGCACTTAATTTTTTTTCAAGAATTTAGAAATTAAAATTATTACATTTCTATTATATGGAGAAAATCGTGCTAAGATAACGTAGATATTTGTCTATAATGTTAGGTTCGAGATATGAATTGTGGATAAAGTACATTTAGCTAAACTCAATTAAGTGGATAATGATAAGTCTTTTTCAACCAAAATCAAGTACGAAGATATTAAGATTGAATTTCAAATTCAAGATAAGGAAATTAATGAATTTTTCAAGTAACAAATTTAATAAATATTATATATATATATATATCAATATTTATACAGAAGTTGAGGACAAGATATCAAGAAGGATAAGTTCAAATATTCAAGATTCAAATCCCATGAAGATAGGAGATGTTTTTCCATAAATTTTGGAAGGCTTATCTACAACATCTTCTTTGGTTATTCAAGGAGAAAATCTGTTATAATTATCTTTTCAATTCAAAGTCATCATTCTAGAGCTATAAAATATCTTAGAGTTCAAAAATTTGGGATGGAAAAAAGAAGCTAAAAAATTCAAAGCTAAGTCCTTCATTCTGCGACTGTCAAATCAATTGTCAGAGGCTCCATGAAAAGCTACCTGAACTTGAACATTTCTTTCAATATTCTTTTGTACTCGAGCATTAATCATACAGTTTCCTTTATAATTCACTTTAAAGAATTTCCTACTTATTTTGAGAGTTAGGTTGAATGATTATGAGAGAATTATATTTTGTATCTTGTAGTTTTGTAGTTAGCTTAGATGTAGGGCTTGTGAGACAAAGCAAGATAGTATTGGTGTTTGTAATCTCTCATTTGCCTTATTAAATTAGTGGAACAAACCAATGTTGATGATCATCCCCAAAAGTAAAGCTGGAAGAGAGGATTAACTCACAAGGAGAAATATCTATAGATCTTGTGCCTTATTTACTTTATTGCACTTTAATTTAATTGTTTATTTGTTTGTTAAATTAGTATTATCATATCATCAAACTTAGTAAACTTGAGGGGAAATTCGCATATAAAGGCTTAATTTAAAAAATTTTGAAATAGCAATCAATTCACTCCTCCCCTCATGATTGTTAGTCAAGACCAACAATTACAACTTCATCCTAACTCTAGCCAACCATTTCTATCTTGGAGCGCCCCTGTCAACTACCTACCAAGCCATACCACACATTCCATAGGGGCCTAGGTGCTTAATTTATCATATCATTTTAAAGTTATGATCAAACTTGTAACCTAATCTAAGGTTTCTACTTACTGGAACAAGCAACCACGCAGCAAACAACATATAATTTAAGTTAAGTTTAAGTATTAATTTGTTCTTAGTGTCTATCCTAGCAAGTAATACAAAATCATTATCTGCTCCATATGTTTCAATCCCTTTTTCTTTCCAAAAGCTCAACCATTATCAAATTTATTCATGAGTTTAAAGACTTGAATTAAGATAAGATCTCATGTAACCTTAATCAATTTATCATTTTGTTTTAATTAGTTAAATTATTTAGTTTAAGGTTCGCAAGTTTATGGATCCTAAATTAGGACTAAACTTATTGGCATTCATTAACTCCATGATATAGATAAGCATTTTTCTTTAAGTTTTCATGTCACTAAATTTATTTGAGTTGGTTTATGAATTGAGGCATACCAACCCATTAGTGATCTATTTTATGGGTAACCATTAGCCATTTTGACTGTATATTTTTTTTTCTGTAATACATGTCAATTTATTTATATATAAAATAAATTGATATATATATATATATATACACTTCCTGCTGTACTTGAAGAGATATAGAAAGAAAGAACAAACTTTCTTTACATATAACTTTCTCCTGCTCTGTTCTTATCTTTTTCCACATTTTCTTCGTATCAAATAAGTTTTTCAGTTCTTTTTTTTTTTTTTCAGTCCAAGATGGTATTAAAGCCCTATGTTAAGGTTTTATACTGCTTTCATCTATTGTTTTCTCTATCTATATGGATAATCCATAAGTAATTAATATGAGTACTAATATAGATCATTTTTGTAGCGATTTGCTTTATTTGTCTGGATCAAATAGTCCAAAAACTATTATTACGAATGTCGTGTTTTCTGAAAAAAAAAATTTTGAGTAGGAGTAAAGTGTATGGGTTGAAATCTAATGATGATGACCAATTTATTTCAAGAATTTGCAACTAGGTTGTTAAGATGTCAAAGGAGAAGCAATCGGATGGTATGATGCATGCTTTTATGCTAACTTTCTTAGGTAAATGGTCTTTTGTTGCTTCTTGTATTAATTCTTTAGGTAAAAGGTGTTCTTAGATTGTGGATTCAGGTGCCTCGGATCATATCACATCAAATCATGACCCGTTAACCCACATATACACTTTACCTAAACTCATACATTTGAGATTACTTGATAGCAACATGAAATCTATTACCAAAGCAGGACAAATTCATTTAGATAAAGATATCACTTTATTTGATGTCTTCTTGCACCTTTTTTCAATTACTAAACTTTTGTCTCATACCAAATATAATGCCTTGTTTCTTACTGATAAATGTCTCTTTTAGGACCCGAACCTTAGAATAGATGTCTTAGTGGCAGAAAATTACAATGGACTTTATGTAATAAAGCTTGAGCCATGTTCCTCATCTACCAGTAGTGTCTTTTCTTCACTTTTATCCCATTGTTCTAGAGATAAATCCTTAAGTTTGTTACATATTAGACTTGGATACCTTTCAATCTCAAGACTTAAACATTTAGTTTCTTGTAATGAACAAGACTTGTCAAATTTTTGGTGTGATACTTATATGCTAGCTAAGTTTCATCTCTTGCATTTTACTTCTAGCTCTTCAAGTTTATTACATTGTTTTGACTTGATCCATGTGGATTTATGGGGTCCTTATAATACTATATCTACTTTGGTGCTAAATTTTTCCTTGCAATCATAAATGATAGATCTAGATGTAGTTGGACTTATCTTATGGCTAGTAAATCACAGACATTTCAATTGTTGAGTAATTTTTTCTCCTTTATTCATACACATTACAAAGCTACACCCAAATATGTGCACTTGGATAGTAGTTCTGAATTTCTTTCTAGGGAATGTCAGAATTTATTTGCTAAACATGGAACTTTGCATAAAAAATCAATAGTTTATACACCAAAACAAAATGGTGTAGTGGAAAGAAAACATAGACATCTTTTAGAAACAGCTAAAGCACTTTGCATACATGCCAATCTTCTCTAACATTTTTGGTGTAAGTGTATTCTAACCACTACCTATCTCATTCATGGAATGCCAATGCAATTGTTGCAATGGAAATCTCCTTTTGAAATTCTTCATAATACTGAACCTTCATACACTAATCTTAAGATTCTTAGATGTTTATGTCATGCTATTGTAAGTCTTAAGGCTAAGAACAAATTTACATGAGAGGTAGGCGTTGTGTATTCATTGGATATGCATCGTGTCATAAAGGTTATAAACTCTATGATGTAGATTCACATAAGATATTTATTAGTCGTGATGTTCAATTCTTTGAAACCATTTTTCCCTTTAAACAATCATATATTGAACATCCTCAAGACCATGTTTTGGATCAAACAATTTTCCCTCCGTCAGATTATGTTCATGATATTGGAACACAGGTTTATTTACCTGTTTAATCTCCTATGTCTGTTCCTAATGCTTCTCAATCTTTACCTAATATTGCTTTATCTGATTCTTCGGACATCCACAAAATCTACACAAGTTAAACATCCGCCTAGGTGGCTAAATGTTTTTATTCATAATGTCCATTATAGTGTCCATTGTAATATCTTTACCCCTTCAGATGTTTCTTCATGCTCAGGTATTACTTCTAAACCAAATTCCCAATACCTTCTTTTTACCTCATATTCTTTTGCACACTTAACTTCTAGTTTTGTGAGATCCTTGGCTAATGTACTCATAATACAAGAACCTTAACATTTTCAAGAAGCAATATTAGACCCAAATTGGATTAAAGCCATGAATTAAGAGCTTGAGGCTTTGGAAACCAACAAGACTTGGTGACTTACTAATCTACATCCTGGTATGCAAGCAATTGAATCCAAGTAGGTTTATAAAATAAAGTACAAACCTGATGGGAGTATTGTCATATTGAGTGATATAAAGCTCGTTTAGTGGTGAAAAGATATACATAAATTGAAAAGATTCATTACACACGCATTTTCCCCTGTAGCTAAACTTACCTCTGTTTGGTTAGTGCTTGTTGTGGTAGCATTGAAGGCATCGACTGTGCATCAACTTGATGTAAATAATAACTTTCTTCATGGATTCATAAATGAAGACATATACATGAAGCCTCCGGAAGGTCATTCTCTTGCTAAACCAAGTCAATTATGCAAACTTGCCAAGTTTCTTATGGACTCAAACAAGCTTCAAGGCAGTGAAATCATGAATTTTCAAAATTCATCACTTCTTTGGGTTTTTATCAGTCTAAAGTGGATTATTCCTTATTGTTTAGGCACACTTTTGCTAGATGTATGGTCATCTTAGTTTATGTCGACGACATTCTCATAGCTAATGATTCTTTGTAGGATACCATATTGTTAAAGTATCTATTCATAAAGCTCTTACCATTAAAGATTTAGGAGATGTTCATTTTTTTTCTTGGGATAGAGGTGTGTCAACAAGATAATGGTTTTTTCTTAAGTCAAAAAAAGTATGCCTTAGATATTCTTACTTATGTAGGACTTACTGTAAGCCTTTAGATTTTTTATAGTTGTATTAACCTTCATCAACCGGAAATCAAACAAAAACCCTAATAGCCATTCAAGTCAAAACAATGTGTTTAGATCCGGCAATCCCGTGCTCCTAACTTTAGAACAATAAAATCAAGATAATCATGGATTATGGTCTGTAGTCATATAACGGAACATAAAAAGATCAAATTCGGGAAAATTAAGTTCGTTTCGTATCCGAATGGGATCATTTTTCAAAATTTGAGTCCGGAACCATGGAATGGTAAAAATATTCCAATAATGTCGTTAGACTCGTAATTATATGAGGATTCATAATATAACAGTTTTAGAATTTTTTTATAACTAAAAATATTAGATATAGCTTTTTTACGCGTATTTTTATTACTATTGGTAATTTAATTGTCTTGTTTACTATTCTCTACTATTCATCTATCTCTATTTTTTCTAACAACCTATTCTTACTACCTATACATCTATTTTCTTACAATTTTAATTTCCAATACAACTATACATCTCTCATATCTTACTTTTCATTAACAAAAATACAAAAAAAAAAAATAAATCTCTCTCCCTCTCTCTCTCAAAGTGGTGCCGGCCCCCTCCTCCTTTCACTCCTAATTATTTTATTTTTAACTTATTTAATTAACACAAATTATCCTCCACTTTTTCCTATAACAACCACCCCTTTCTTCTATTTCCTTCACACCTTTCTTCCACTACCATTGCTATCCCAAAATCTCTCTAAAAGTTCTTTTAAAAACTCTCTTTAGTTCTTCTTCTTCTATAGGTAATAATCAAAGTTATTGTTATGTTCATTTGCTTTTATGAATATAGTGTGCATTTTCTAAACCCATGAAGGTTAAGAAAGCAGCAATATGTTCATATTTTGTTCTTGTTCATAAATCTATTTTTCTTTTATGTTGTTTATATTTATATCTAACTAAATATATCTATGTAGTTATATATATCTTCTAGAGCATATCAGCTCAGTTGTTATTGCAATATATTTATTTTCATTGCAATTTATTTACTTTCCTTGCAATTTATTTACTTTCATGTTATTTTAAGACTAGTCCTTCTAGTCTTAGACTTATCTTCATCAAGTCAAAACAATTTTCTTTTTCTTTTGATACTAGTCTATTTTTAGTCCCAGGAAGCCTTGAAGAAGCTAAGGCTCCCAATACTTGATTAGGAAGCCTTGATGAAGCTAAGGCTCCAAATACTTGATAATCATTGTTATTTGTTTCTTATATTCTTTATTATCTTATCTTGTGATTTCTTTTTATCTTTTTATAAACTACATAATCATATTCATGCATGGCTAATGAGTTGTTGTCCAAATAAAAAGAGATATTTTTATGAAAGACTAAACTCTTAAAAATTTCGTCATTTAAACAAATATTTTTTACCAAGACTTAGAAGGATGTTTTTAACAAATTCCTTTCAAAAATTAATATAAGCCCATCATGAAATTTCATACTATTGGTAAAGAAATTTCTTCAAAGTCTAAAATACTTTCTTTTCAAAAGACAACATAGAAATCTTGATATTATATGATAACTTGATACTACGCCAAATTTTTACCAACTTTCTAAACTAAAGGCTAAACAAGTTTTCAAGAAAAATCAACTTACACGTCTTAAGAAACCCACATAGAAAAATGAAATTTTTCAACAACCTAAGAAAATAAAATTTAAAGAATAAACTCATCAAATACTATTAAAGAAAACTTTTAAAACTCTATTTCTCAATTCTTAAAAATAAAATTGGTAGAAAACCTAAAAAGACCAATCTTTATTCCAACTCACTTTTGATAAACTAAAGAATAAAAATATAGAATGCCAAATTATGATCACCCAAGAATTTATAAGTTATTCAACCACATAAAAAAAGTTTAACAAAACCAATTTTTCATAACTTAGGAAAGGTTGTTAATTAAATGAGACAACACCTATAGCATCATGCATAAATTATGAGTCTATTTATGTACCAAAGAAATTCTTTTCAAATATATAGATATTTAAGTTTTGCTTAACAAAGCTTTAGTGAATGAAGGATTAGAAAATGTTGTTTTTCAAGAAGGGAATTTTCGTGGTAGATCTATACCTCTCTGATCCGAGACCCAAATGACCCTTTATAATAAAAATAACCTTAGAAATGGATAGATCTTTTAGAGTAGATAGAAAACGACATATGATATGCAAAATTCCAAGTTAAAATGAGCAGGTTATGGCTATTTTAAGTTGGAATTTCCTCCAATCCGATTTTCACCTCAATTTGATGATAGACTTAGAATCTTTAAAGTAGAAATTCTATAAAAGACTCATTTTGGGTATTTCATCTTGTTTAGGTGAAGAAGTAACCGATATCGCTTTCCCAAAAAAATTATTTCGATTAGGAGCGATCCCTATGGAGCGAGTTAATCCCTTACTAATTACATTTTCTTAAATGTGCTTATAAGTAGTGGCACTAGAGATTAAGGAAAGATAAAAGAATAAATGTTGTGTGAATTGGATGCATGATTGAATGAAGTGGTTGCTAAATAAGAAGCTAAGTATATCGAAAGAAGGTTTGATGAATAATTTATGTTCTCTTGCAATGGTACGATACATATTGTTTTGGTCATCTTTAACTTGAAATTAAAAATAATTAGATAAACCAATATTAAAAATGATTCATGCATGGCATATTGTGAGTCACATTTATTTTTTTCTACTATTCTTCATGTGGGAAAATGATGAATCGTGGTGGCTAGTAGTAGCCGGAAAGTCTACATGGGCAAGAAGGAGCCGATAAGTCTACAAATATTGATGGTCGAATGAGCCGGTAACCACCCAACCCCTGACATAGAGGGCGTAAAATCCATGCTACACATGGTTTCTGGTTAATCGTGTGTATCTTGATTGTTCATGTGATTGTTGCATTCACATATGATTGTCCAAAATACTTCTATGTTTGATGGAAATGCTTTGAAGAAGGGAGTTATCTCACTAAGCTAGTTTATTTATACCCCTATAGCTTTTTGTTACAGTTTGATTACTTGTGGTTGGCACCAAGGAACCCTTTTTATCAGGTACGAGCCAAAGTTACTAGGAATTTTTGGAAGAAGTTAGAATATTTATTTTTTAGGTGTAGCTTCTAAGAAAAAGCTCTATAGTAGGTGTCGAGCCTGGATTTTGAAAATCATCCGGTTCATTTCTTTTAACCCGATTCACATTAAACCCTAACCCATTTAATATGAATCATCGACTAGGGATTAAAAGAAATTTAATTTTGAAAATATTTTGGAGTCGCCAACCGATAAAAATCGGAAAAAATGAAAAGTTAGGATTAATGGGTCGGTTAATCCTAACTTAGCTACTAGTCTGCGGAAAATTTGATTTTAAAACCAAACTTTAAAAAATATACCAAATATCTGAGTCCGGGGGCTAACCTATTAAAACCTATGCGGTTACCACTTTAAATTTAAAATTTAGAATTTATCCTTTTCTATACTAAAAAATTCAAACAAAGCATTTATAAAACAAATATCTACAAGTTTAATCATTCATTTTTATTTTTATGTATTTTTTCTTAGGATTTAAATATCAACAAACATTTATATTCTTCCTTTTCAAAAAAAAAAAAAACTTATAATATGTACAAAATGATTATTTTAAACTATCAAAACAAAATATATTTTTTCTAATTTTATTGTCGCCCCGTAGGTGCCTACGTACTCGCTAATCGAGATCAGACAAAACGTAGTTCTTTTATAAAGAACTTAGTTTGTTGATCAATTTTATATTCTCAAAATATTCTCACTTTAAGTTCATTAAATTTTGAATTTTTATGAAAACCAATTTTGATGATCCTATGATCTAATCAATTGATTTTTATTTCATAAAAAATATATTTTTCTAAGTTCAAAAATCATTAATTTATGACAATTCATGGCTAATTTAATGCTACATGAAAGTCAATTTTGATTAAACAATATTAAATATTTTCATAGTAAATTTATGAAAACATTTTTGAACAACTTTAATTATTTTCAAAGTCCATTTATGAAAATAATTTTGAAAACTTTGAGTATTATCTTCATAGAAAATTTATAAAGATAATTTTGATAAAAACTTGATTAATATTTTCATAGTAAATTTATGAAAATAAATTTTGATAAAAAAAACTTAATCAATATCATGATTAAAAAAAAAATTATTATTCAACAACAATTTTGGTTTGAAAAATCTATTTACAATTTATTATTTTTCAAAATTAAATAATCATCACATATGTACAAAACATATTCAAAATATATCATAACAGAATTAAAATACAAAAACAAAACATCTCATGCATCAAATACATATTTAAAGATCAATTTATATGCAAATACATATTCAAAAATATCCAAAAATATCAAAAATTGCTAAAACATGTCAATTTATATTAAAAATAATTATTCTAATTATTCTGGATTTTTTGAATTTTTCTGGATTTTTTACGAATTTTTATTAATTTTTTCCTATTTTCCGAAATTAAATATATAATAAATACCTAATAAAATATTGCGGACTAACCTGGACCGTTGGATTTTCTCGGATCAGATCTGGAGCGTCTGATCTGTAGACTAAATCTGGACCGTAGGATTTGATGACTTTCGATCTGGAGTGTTGATTGCTTTGATCGAATCTGGACCGTCTAATCCTCTGATTGAATCTGGACCGTAGATCGCTTTGATCAATCTGGACCGTCTGATCCTCTGATTGAATCTGGACCGTAGATCTGGCTGACTATTGACCGACGACCGTTGACCGACGACCGACGACCGTTGACCGACGACCGACCGGGTTGGATCTCGGATTTCGGGTCGGATCTTGGATACCCGTCGGGTGAAGAAGACGATGACGGTGACTTCAAGGCGTTCCTCGGCCGCTCCTGGTGGTTTTCGAAGCCTGCAACTTTGTCGGCCCGACGTGGATGGGGCTGCTGCGTCCGTTGGTGGTGGTGGTTCACTCCCAGAACCACTAGAAGTGGCGGTTCGTGTGGTGGCCCAACGGCGGCAAGGATAAAAAAATTTCGAAAAATTTGCAAAACTTCCAAATACAAATTCGAGCAAATCTAAGTACTATAATCAATCAAGAATACTTCCTAAATGATCCTAACACTCTTTAATTGGATCGAAATCCTCCCGATCACTTCGAATTTGCAATTTTTGCAATTCAAACACTTTCTCCTCTATTTTCATATCTCGATCGTGTAGTGTGTTTTTTGTGAAATTGAATTGTGCTTTCTGCTTGTGGGGTGATCCTATTTATAGATTTCGAAACAATTTGTCATTTCGAAGCTTTGTAATGGTTCAATTTTTGAATCACGAATCGTTATACTTTTTCACATAAGAACGATTCAAAATTGGGACTCGATTCGTGATTGTAGATTCAAATTGATCACGAATCTTGTGTTTACAGGTCATGACTCCTTGATTAAGTGTATTTAATTTGATCAATTGATACAATTCGGCCAATTTTGAAATTTGAAAAATCATGTCCATTCGAATTTTTTCCCAATTTTCATGCTTTGATTAAAATGCCTTTTGGGATGAAATAATGCATGAAATATGTACAGATGTGATGTATCCCATGCCTAGTTTGTGTCTGCACAATTAATTTCGAAAAAACACAAAGATTCGTTGCTCAAATGAGGTCTCAAAGTGGATGAACCGATGTGTCTTTTGGGAAAAAAAAAAATTGGACAAAAAGAGGCAAAATCTGCCTGGGGCTAGGATCGAACTCGGGTCCCTTTGCTCCTGTGTCCATGGTCTGAACCGTTAGGCCGTTGGCCTGTGCCTTGGTCATATAGCTAACCCACTAATACTTAAGACTAATAAAATATATTATATTAAGCTCAAATAATTATTTATTTTAATTTTTCTTACATATATTTTATTTACATTACTATTATTCATTTAATTATTTTATTATACATATTTTATTCCTCTATTTTTTTATTTTTTATATTCTCTCTTTTTTTATTATACTATTATTTATTATTTTATTATTATATTTTATATTTTTGATGAACTTAACATGACATTAATTTATTCTAAACTTAAGCCTATTTTTTTAATTGGGCAAAAATTGGGTGTCTACAGTAGGCTTTTGATATATTTATGTATGTTTTAAGATGGCTTAAAATAGCAAGACTTTTAGTACAGGGGACTGCTCTTAAGAAATTGTAAGAATTTTGAACTTAATGATTATTACATGTTTACCTTTATAAGTTCTTGCATGCTTTTATTATCTACTTAGACGTAATACCCCTTTGAGTCTCCTACTATCTTGGAAGCACGCCTTGCACATGATATCGAAGCTCTTGTATGACTAAGATTGTCCTTCATTAGCTTTAATATCATGTGTGGTGGACTACCACGTTTAGGGTACCCTTTGGGGCGTGACACTTACTGGTGCAAAGCTTACTTGTGTTCCTTTTCCTTGCGGTTTGCAACTTGCTAATTCATCAGGTACTCTTTATCATATCCAAGTACATATAGGAGAATAGTTTATCGTCTTTTATACTTGACCATGACTCGCCCTAACCTTTCTTTTGCGGTTCAACAACTTAGTCAGTTTGTTTCTTAGCCATGAACAACACATCTTACAGCTTCAATGCATGTTCTCTGATATGTTAAAGGGACTTTTGATGTTGCCTTAACTTTGTCATCTTATACTTCCTTATTGTTGAATGGTTTTAGTGATGCTGATTGGGGATCTTGTCTTCTTGATAGAAAGTCCCTTTTAGGATTTTATGTCTTTTTTGGAGTTCTCTTATGTCACGGAAGATAAAGAAACAATCTACTATTTCAATATCTTTTGCGGAGGCTGAATACCAAATCATTACATTTCTACTAAACTCATTGAAAATAATCCTTATTTACATTCTTGAATGAGACACATTGACTTAGATACTCATTTTCTCAAAGATCATATAGATCGAGGATTTCTTCACATTATTCATGTTCCTTCTTCACAATAAGTTGTAGACATTATGACTAAAGCTACTAGAGAACTGCATTTACTTCATTTTTTGTCCAAGTTAGGCTTATCAAAATGGCCAACTTAAGGGGGGGATGTTGACTGTATATTTCTGTAATACAGGTTAGTATGCTCTTTGTATATATATACTCCCTGCTGTACTTGAAGAGATATAAAAAGAAATAACAAACTTTCTTTACATATAACTTTCTCTTGCTCCATTCCTATCTTCTTAGACGTTTTCTTCATATCAAATAAGTTTTCCTATTCGTTTTCTTTTGAGTTCAAGAGTGACCAACTCTTAGTTAATCAATAGTGACCTAGGATCACTAATTATCAATCTAAGTCCTTTAAGACCTAATTTCCATTGATTCCATATTCATATGATTATTATGTCCTTGTTATAATTAACTTAATATAACATGATTAGTAATCCAAGTGTTCAATTTATAATTAATTTAAGTATTCATTAGTGTAAGATTCCATATTTGCTATAAGAGTACCCAACAAAATGCCTAAGGTAAATTAACACAAATAAATAAAGGTCACAAATTTTGCATTATGTATAAGTGGATTAAAATCTTGATTTAAAAAAGAAGGTACGCCACAAGCATTCCTTAACTTGAATTGTCATGTAATATGTCAAATCTTGTATATTCCTTAACTAACATGTTATAAGGTCTAGGCATATAAAGAAGGATATTTTAGTATCAACTATGTATTCAATATTTCTATCACTTTTATAGTATGCATAAGTTGAAAGTTCCAACACAAAATGCCAAGTCCAATAACACATATAGCATATCTTTCGAGTATTAAATTTTTCACACAAGCTTATATGGTATACAACCAAGCTTAAGATCGCATTTTTAATTCTCATATTATTTCCATTACATTATGCTCAATCATTAATACTAAAATACATAAATATACTCCACAATTCATAATGGTTCCTTAAATAATTAAATGCCACAAATCTTAGTAATTTCACATACTTTAGCTACTTATCTATCCTAGGGCCATATATCGTATTATCACTTCACAATTCATCCATTCATCATACAACTTGTCAAAGCATATTCTTAAATCTCGCAATCACATATTTTTTCCCAAATAATCAAACATTCCAATTCCACTCCAAGGTTCAATTTACATTCTAAACCTTCTTAATACCTCATTGCAAGTCAAAATCCTTATGCCAAGTCATATTACCATGTTGATTTAAGTAACTCTTAACTTAATATCAAAGCACTCAATTGTCATTCTTGAACATTTAAAACAACTTATGTGACACTTTAACATTTAAAAGCATTTGCAATACTCTAATTAAGTCATTTATGTTCGGAAATGCCTATTTATCAACTATACACTCAGTAGGCTATTACCAATTACTCTTTTACATTGTAATTCACCAAGTATATTTTTAATATCCTCTTCAAACACTCCAATTTAGATTAAATTTTTTATTCTATTTTCATCAATCCTAGCTAATTTTGCCAAGTCTCCAATTCTTATTTATCCACTTACTCTTATCTAGTTCTATTACATCAAATCTTTATAGATCATCATCCAAACATGCCTTAAACCATATTTATTAAGAATTTCTAGATTTGAACATCTACTTATCTAATCTATAGTTCATGCTACTCACAAGCATCACACACATTTTACATTCCAATTCACATGTTTCATTAACAATCAATCTTATAATTAATCCCATATTACTATACCCCTAAAACATCTCATTTACCTATCAATTTTATATATCTAAATCATCATTTAGTTCAACAATTTCAATAGCCACATAAACACCTCACCACCTCCATTTACATATACAAGATGCTACTGCACCTGCTCTAACACAACCTAAACCTACTTTTACCAATTCAATCCATATGTAGCTGCCTAGGAGCTCACCTTAGTTGAATGTATCTCTTGAGCACTCCCTACAAAGTTTACACACACTTTAGCTTCCAAGGACAACCCAACAACCAAATTATAGCTAAATTCATCAAGATAACACATACTTGTGTTAGTATTCATGCTTAAAGTGCTTAAATACCAACTTTAACTCATTTTCAGCTTAAACCCTTCCTTCATTTGAATTTAGGAGATATAGGTAGCTTCTTCCTTTCTTAAACTTCCTTTTATCTTCTAGTTATAAACAATTTTAGAAGCTAATTAATGTGGTGCTCTTATTTCAATCGAGTTTTAAATAATTAAGTCCTATGATTTGTTCCTATGAATTGGTCAATCTAAGCAAGTATACCTATCATATGTAATATAGGAAAAAACTATAGAGTCGCATTCCTTGAGGTTCTCGACAAGTACTATTACTCCCCTTTTTAATTTTTATCTAACGATTAGAATTGAATTAGAGAAATATAATTAATCAACTAAGCTGATTACTATCTACAACTAGTTTCACTAATGCAATCACCAAGTTAATGTTACTTCAACAAACGATAAACAAATTAGACTTGCTTCACCAATGAATTAATATGCACTATAGCATCTAATATTTGTTGTACCTCTCTTAACTGCGGAATTCTATCAATAAGGTCAATATATTTCTCAAGACTATTAACCCTTAATCCTAATCTTGTCAAGCTAAAATCTCTTCATAGTTAGTAGCCAATTAAGATTGCATTAAGAATATGAACACAATGTAAATTCCGTATATATGCAGAAAGTTTCACAAACCTATCTCTAGGAACATGACCAAATTTTTTCTATAATCTAGATCTATTCCACAAATAGATTTCTTCATTGAATCCCATGGAAATCTTGTCCGATCCTAAGTTGTGCACTACCTAGAATTAAAATTTTAAAACATAATATAGAGATTAGTGAAATCAACAACAATTGGCATTTAATCCATGTATATACATGATAAACACGGCTTCACAAGTCCTAAAATACTACTCATGCATTAAGTAAGGAAATAGAATAATGAAATTAAAGTAAAAATCAATAGAATAGAAAATAAAACAACCCTTGTTAATGAAATCACTTGAAGATGTCTAATACAATGATGATACTCCAATAGACCTATACAACACACTCTCACATACATAGAAAATACCTTTTTTTGTATTGCAAATACAAACGATAAAAACGGTGAATGATCTTTTGTAATGTTTCAGACTAGTATTTATAGGTATCCTCCATTAGATACTTCCGATTGGTGAAGATACGTGTCAATTGGCCTTCGTCCCCCTTTGAAAAGGTCCTTAGATATGAATTCGTGTGAAAATATCCAAAAATTAACCGCTATCACAATCGTTACATGGTCTGTTATCTCCTCAGATGCAATTATCTAAGGTAGATCATGACCGTGATGGAGGCTATGGTCTTTTCGGATCACAAACCTATAAACAATAATGCTTGTAATTGACCCTTAATATAACTTTACAATTCAATCCCTTATTGGTCACAGCCGTGATGAAGGCTGTGATCAACACTGTGTTTTGTTCAATCCCTTCGAATAACGGTTGTATCAACTTTTGTATGTATGTTCAGTGGAGATCCCCCCTTTGCCATGCTTGTACTACTGGCCGTGATCTAATATGTACTCATTTTTTTCATAGTTATGCTTGTGATGGATCCTCAAATACTCATCCGAGACAATCACCGACTATATCACAATCGTGATCATGTGTGGATGCTACACTCTACTCCAATTCTTGTCAAATTTTGATCCAAGTATTGACATTTGTCCTTTTTAAACCTAAAATGAACATGTTTTCCAATTAAGTACCAATTCTCTTAAATTAAACATGAATTAAAGGATAATCAACCATAATTGAAATCTAATAAGTATAGTAAATTGCCTCTATAAGCATACATAATTAGCATTAATTTCACCATTAGGGTTTAGGAGTCTTATCTATTTTTCTTCAAGAGGATTGTAAGAGAGTGGGAATGAAGTAAGATGAAAAATAAAAGAGAGAGAGTGTGTGGATTCCATAGCATTACATTCCATGGAACAAATCAAATGGGGCTTTAAAATTATGATGGCTATAAAAATAAAAGTAACTTAAAGAAAATAATAGAAAAGTAAAGGCAAGTTCTAATTTGAGAGGAAATACAAACATTCTTTATGATATATCATGCAACTTGAAGCATAAGAGGATATGTTTATAAATACACCCACATATAGACATGGTCACGGTTCAATTCCAAACTGGAATCAAACCGTTAGACGATTCTAAAATCAATTAAGGAACCACTAATTTCCTATTTCCTAGGTGATTCTTCAACCTAAAATCGGTAGTTCCAACTGGTTCCATTAAAAAAAAAAAGAAAATTAGATAAAAATTATAAATAACAATATTAAGTATATAATTATTAATTTTAAAACTATTTCATATTAATAGTATAATTTATAATCTATTCACAATATTTAATATGTTATTATTAATAACTTAACAAATAAATATAACTTAAAAGCTTACATAATTTAGTTTATATAAATTTTTTCTAAAAGTAAAATATCTTTCCTTAGTAATGTAAGACTATTTTTTGTATTGTAATTTTCTATTTAGCCTCTAAAGTTTTTTCTAATCTCATATTACTATCTAGAATTAATGTCGGATGTATTTGTATATAAATAAAAGTGCATACTAAATAAATTTAAAAAAAAGTTGGTTAAATGCTTTAATTCTCTTAGACCCAATTACTATTTTTAGTTTAAAATTTATTTTATTAAAAAATAAATTCATTAATTTTTTAACTTTTACTTGAAAGAAAAAAAAATAGCGGTTCCATGATTCCAGAACTAGGCTTGGAACCACCGGTTTCATTGAACCGAATCGAAACCATGGGAGATAATTTTGGATCCAGCTCCTTAATTTCAAGACTCGGAAGCAACAATTATGAATTAAGTTCTATCCAGTTCTAGAACTGTGATGTTGTCTACCCGAATGAACTCATTCATTCCAAGCTACAAGTAATTAGCAGAAGGTGTATTTCAATAACTTTATTAAAGAAAGTATTTACCCACAGAAAGAAATAATTTACATAATTCATTTTCCTCATATCAATGTACAGAAAGAGCTTTCTTAAATCTTATACACAATATATTGACGAAGATCCTCTCTCTTAATGTTATGTTTCTTACCTACCATGTTATAACCACAAATTGTGCATCCAATTTATACATACTAAATTAAACCCATTATCAAACTATTAAAATGTTGGAGCAATCTAAAGAGAAAATCTTAAATTCCTATTTTACACCATGAGTTATGCCAACAAGTTGGTGATTTATTAATTATTTCAAATGGAGAGGAAATAGAAAAAAAGATGGACCATGATGTACCTATTACATGTCCATCATATGTAAGCATTTTATATATGCACATAGGGCTCTACCCAAACAAGACACAAGTTCCTCCAAAACTCAACTGAAAGATTGATAGAAGCAATTATTGTTAATATGGTTATTGAAGGTGCCTTATTGTATGAGAAATATTATAAACTTAATGAAAAATTCAAGCAACCTTAAGGAGTATCTACAATGAAAAGCCATGGTTACTTGATTGCAAATTCACACGGTCATCTATTCAAAACATTTTTTTTCCCATCAATAGGATCAACGGATTACTAATGTGATAAAAGTCACATTATTAATCAAAGAAGAAGAAGAAGAAGAAGTGAGGAGGAGAAAGGAAAAAAGAAAATGTTGCTTGTGAGGAAAGGTTTTACTAGTCTCTTCATTTGGCAGAGAGGAAAGGAAAAAGAGTTTAATTGAATCAACATAGTAAAATATGCAAAGAGTAGCGGAACTTCTTAAAAAAAGTTTTTTTTTAATCCTATTACACAATGCTTTACTTCAAGGTAAGAAGTTCAAATAAATTGCATTGACAATCTCATTACATCATTTATTAGGAAAAAAAATTTAAAGAAAACAAATAGTTTACATGCATAGAGAAAAATATAACTCTATATGTAGCTTTTAACATCCTTGGAACCTCTTTAATTTTAAGGGATATTGAAGAATTGCAACTCAACAATAGTAGCAATAAGTTGGAAAATAGAAATATTTCGAACAAGTAAAGAAAGCAAAAAAAATGGAATTGTAATTGATGAGATAATTGAACCTTTGAGGTAAACATCATCATTTCAATTCTCTACAATGTCAGATAGCTCCATCTCTAGCTAATACACTAATTATATCAATGTAACTCAAATGGATAAACCAAATTGGAACAAATAGGAAAATCACTTGGAAAGGCAAGAAAGCATACGAATTGGTTTTCACTGACCAATCTTGTCCAACGATAGCATAAGATTGATGAAACAAATTGTGCAACAATTAGCTAGTGAAAATTGAGCAAATAGCAGTTTCTTTGTTATTAGCTAACAAGGATTATAGTTGCTTGAAAGGTGCATGGGGAATGAGATTAGCTAACAATGATTATAGTTGCCTGAAATGTGCATGGGGAATGAGCAAGAGAAAGGAGACTAAGCTTGGGAATCATGCAACACCTTTGGAAAAGAGGGAGATAGAGAGAGGGAAGATAAATAAATTGACAAAGTTGCTTTTGTTGCATTTTTATCCTATCAATTTATGATTTATATTGGTAAGTTGAGAAATAGTTCGACCTCAAGAGCAAAGTATTGCTTATAATAGAATTTTACATGAAAGATTTATAGGCTATGGTTTCTGTTAAATCCAAAATCACTCTCATGCCTTTTACATTCTTCTACAAAACTAGAAAATAGAGAAAGGAGCTGCATATATGTACATCTCTATACATGGAAGATTCTTACTAAATAATGTTCAAAGCCTATCCAAAAGCAGGTGTGAAATAAAAAGCATTGTTTCTTTTCTTTAAGCCACTTCCTACCCAATCTCAAAGGACCTTCTTCTTCTTTCTTAGCATTTTTCCCCTCGATCTATTCATCAGCCGCTCACAGCCACTCACATGGCTTCCTTGATTTCAGTAACCCAGCTATAGTGAAATATAACAGGATTAATCATCTTGTCTTCTTTTTCACACAAACAAAACACTAAACTACTAGAATTATCATTCTATCTAAAGGTTCTCTCTTTTAAATGAGCTTTGCTATCCAGAGTCCACATCCAACTAAAATTTTGAAAGTTTTGGCCATAAAATGTCTTACGACAGTTAAAGTGCTTCAAAGTTACAATACATGGATCAGCATTTCATCAATTTGTTATGTTAAAATAGAGTTTACCTCATCCCAAGGCTCCTAAATATCAAAATTACATTCCTAAATCCTTTTTAGCTAGCATGGACAGACAACGGTGGAAAAAAAAACATCAATCCCAAAAAACCAATATAGAGTAAATGATGCAACATGTAAATAAAGCCCAAGCTCACAACCATTAATAGAAATGAGAACAAAAGATGAAAACTAAAAGAATATCTCTAAATGCAATAGGTCACCAATGGCGCAAACAAGAAAATTGGTAGAGAGAATAGAATGATGGCAAAAACATTTCTCCATGATGTAAGTCAGGAAGTGATATACATGGAAGCCATGATGAAGGCGTTTAAAGAGATGCAGTTGGTTAAGGAAGGGCTTTTCCATGTTCCAGGAGCTTTAATAGTGGATTATGGATAATCATGCAAGAATAGATGGATTATTAGTAGTGAAACTATAACAACCCAAATTGAATAAAAGATTATTGATATGGTGAGTGTCTTATAGATTGGAGCCAAGATATATAAGCTAGTAGTAAAAGATACAATGTTGAGAAAATAATGGAAAAGAAGCCTAAGAGAGATCTCTTTAGTAATAAAAGAATAAGGAAACTTGATGATAAAAGGCTTGCATCAATAACCAAGAGCGAATTTCCATCAAGTGAGACATTTGGTATGTATGTCCAAACCACACCAACTATTGACACAATGCATGGATACTAAGAGATAAAAATCGAATCCTGCATCACCTTTGCTAAAACCCTTTTGACAACGTTAGCATTCATAACCATGTCCTCTAAGAAGGACCCATCGATGTAATTATCATCATATCCAACATACATCCCTCCATATGCTACATTTGTAACAAATAATAATAATATAATAATAATAATAATAATAAAAGGGAATTTAACTTTTCTTTTAAAGAGATAGCAATAATATAACCTTAACATCACTTTATTTTCATTTAAAAAGCAAAGAACCTCTTAGTCTCTTGGGAGGAAAACCCTAGTTGTAAGCCCCCATTTTCTTAGCAAACCAAACTTGATTTCGGAAATCGAAACCCTAAAAATGATTCTTAGGGCTAATATGGAACCTAGGAACCCTAAGTCCGGTAATACCAAGAACAAAACCCCGGGACAATAAAAATGAGTTAGTTTTAGAATATAGTCCTAAATAATATATCGAAACATAAAAAAAATCAGATTTCAGAGGAATTCATCTATTTCGAACCCGATCGGGATTTTTTCGAAAATCGGTCCTCAGGACTGACAAATAGAAATATATTTCATAGGACTCTTTAAAACCGAAATTTAATAAGGAATTCAAAAATATAATTATAAGAATTTTTTTGTTTATAAAAATTACAGTTATAGTTCTTTTATCGTATTTTCATTAATACCATAATTTAATTGTCTAATCTATTTTTTTATTTCTAATCAGTATTCACCAAGTACAACCAGCTACCTATTTCTTACATCTTACAACCTATCTTATATCCTATTTCTTACAATTTACTTTTCCAATATAATTTTATTACTTAAATTACTTAATTAAATTTGAATCTTATACACACAACTGACACATCTCTCTCCCTCCCCCATTTTTCGCCAAACTGGCTCCCCCTTGTACCCTCTCCCTCTCTCAATTTTGTTTTATTTCCTTTTATTTAATTAAAGCAAACCCTAATCCCATTCTCTATATAAACCCCTTTATGCCTTTCACTTTACACTTTCTTTCTTTTTCACTTAACAAAACTTTTGAAATTTTGCTCTCAACTCTTTCTTCCTCTCTTTATGTCGTGACAACCGCGCCACCACCCACCCCCACACACACACACAAATATTTTCTTCAAGTTTTTTTGTTTTAAACACTCATTAGGCAATAGATAAAACCCTACCATACATAAAACATGTAATGGCAAGATCATACATGTGTGATTCCACCAAAAAAAAAAAAATCCACATGAGCTTTAGGCTAGGGATATTGAAACACTTGTACATGATTTGCATGCCATTACAATATTATGGATCGCTTTATTTAAGTTATTTTTTTGCTATCTTGCTATATATCTTCTTGTTGATATTTTTGCGAATATATCTTGCTACTAACCTCATCATCATAATGTTTATCTTGCATTTCATGCATCTAACATCATCAACATACTAATCTGACCTTTGAGACTAGTCTTTCTAGTCTTGGGAAGCTTTGAATATGATCTAAGGCTTTCAACCTTGCATTTGCATCCATAACAATTGTCATCATATATCTATTTTGTTTTGAGTCTATAAATGTCATAAAAAATTTTGTTTTATGTGAATAAAGACTTGTTGTATGATGGTATTAATGAGGATATTGCCAAAAGCTCAAGATCTATTTTTGTTTCCATCAAAAACAAATTTTTAAATTCGGATTTAAAAAGACACACATTTTCAAACCTATTTCCCTACTCCAAAATGGATTTTATAAAAAATATGAAGGGCTTATAGAATAGGTATCATAAAGACATGATTTTATTGAGTTAAATCTAGTTCTATTAAGAGATATTTTCAAAAAAGAAACGTTTGCAAAAGTTAAATTAGAACTTTATCTCAACTCTAACAAAAACATAAAATTTGTAACTAAGAGGAGTTGATATGTAAACACCTATTTGCCAATCCCAAAATAAGAGTTTTATTAAAAAATGAAACATTAGGGAATAGGTTTGATTATGACTCAATTTTAGAAAGATTAAATGAGTTTTACCCAAAAAATAATCCCAAAACAAATTAACAAATTCGGAATTGGAAAAGAACCAACTATTTTCAAATTCCAATTTGAGGATTTTAATGAGAAATGGAAGCCTTTGGGAATAGGTATAATAAATTTTAATTATGACAAGAGCAAATGGATTTTTTCAAAGAATATTTCTAAAACAAGGCAAAGTTTCAATACAAAAATCAAACTCTCTTTTCATTACCAACAATTCATGTAAAATTCATAACTAGGCAAGACCCCCATTTAAACATCTATTTTCCAACTCCTAAATGAAGAAAGTTTTTAAAATAATGAGGGTATTAGGCATATAGGTCATCAAGGCTCTATTTTAGTAAAAACAAAGGTGATTTTCAAGAAAGAAAACTAGTTTTCTAAATCAAGTATTCTTGAAATTTTCGCAAAGTGAAATTTATCAACAAAATTCCTTTTAACCAAATATCATCAAGAGCATACATATAGATATCTCATAACATATCATTCATGATATTAACTTGTCAATATTGCATGTACATTTAATATACATGGTAGAAACAATGTAAGTTTTCACAAAACAATTTTGAAAACATGATTTTACCTACTAACCAGATCTGATCCGACTTTTTAAGACCTAAAAGTTTTCAAAACTTAGGAATAACATTATAATTAGGTTGATCTTTCGAAGTAGATAGAAATCGACTACTTATTTGCGAAATTCCGAGTTAAAATGGCCAAGTTATGACCGTTTTAAGTTGGAATTTCATTAACTATGAAAATTACGAACTTGAAAGTATTTGTTTGATAAGTTGGAATTAGTTATGGTTTGAAATACTCATTTGGGTATTTCTTTCATTTAGGTGATTTCGAATCGGAGGATTCTTTGCCCCCAGACTACTACGAATAGAGACCGGAGACTATGTTCGAGTGAGTCATACTTCCTATTTACGATTCTTTATTGTGCTTGTAATTCGTAGTTGCATAGAATGATAGGCAAAGATAAAAATGGAAATGCATGAAGCATGATGGGTGATTATGGGATTATGTATGCTTTCTTGGTGTATTGAGAAAAACGTGTTAAGTATATCGAAACCGGGTGATTAATTGATGTATGTCCATATGCCATGATTATGATTATTTGTGAATTGCTTGGTCACATATGAAATTGTATCAATGATTACTCGGATTAACAAGTAATATGGACATAATCACTTCACGTTAGGGATGGTGCATTTAATCATGTTGGTTACCCGTGGTCCATAAAACGGTACAGTTAATGGGTTGCCCGTGAGCCATAAAATGGAACAGTATACTCAACGTAGTACTACAGGATTCGTTAATCTGCTAACCCTGAATGGAGTGCGCAAATCCATTCAACATATGATTTCCAGTTGATCATATTTCTTGTATGCCCATGTTGTTGTTACATTTCATATGGATGATTAAATCAACTCGATTGTATGAAATTGTTGGATACGTATATTCTGGAAGTTTTTACTTACTAAGCTAGTGTAGCTTATACCCCCACAGCTTCTTTTTGTTGCAGTTTCCTTATCTGTGGTTGCGACCTAGGAATTGCCTACTCAGGTAAAGCAAGAATAAGAGTTTCCCTTAGAAGTTTAAGTTTAGCTTTTGTATAGACTTTCATAGGAAACCTTAAATGCTCGAGTTGATGTCAAAAACTACTACCTGAACTTATTGTTCTTTTGTGGGAGAATGCCCCTTAGTTTTTTAAATGATCCTAAATATTTGTGGTTTGTATTTTTTATGCATTTTCTATCAAATTAAACTATCTATCTCCAATTGCTCAAGTATTCTATTATTGTAAGGGAACACCTTGCATCGAACACTAGACTTCTGAATTACTGTGGTAGCGATTCTTAAGTCTCGTATGGTACGTGGCGAACTGTTACGTTTAGGGTACCCTTTGGAGCGTGACACTAATCACTAATTAAAAAGAAAAGAACACCATGTTTACTTCGGAAAGAAAACCATAGCCACCATTAAAGAAAAAAAAAACCTCAAATTCTTCATCCCTTCAACTTTTGAAAATCTTTGTCTTTTCTACATTGTCCTTCTCTAAAAAAGGTACTACTTTTAACCTATAAAGTTAATTTACTTATCTATGGTTTTAGGGTTTTAGTCATCATACTTAGCATGTAATAGATTTCAAATTACAGTGATTTCATGATTTGATTATTGATAGTATTACATATTTTTCATAGTTTAGATCAATCCTTATTCAATAATATGATCATGAAAGGTTTGGATTATTATTTTGTTCATAAGAAGGGACAAACATTTTATAGGTTTGGCAAATATAAAGAACAATTTGTTTGGTAAAATTTTGGTTCAATTGCTGGGACAAATTTGTAGCTAGAATAAAACAAAAATTTTTAACATTTCAATTTAGGTTTTAGTGGACAAATCATATATCATTTGAATGCTTAGGACATCTAGTTTCATACGCTTCAAATGAATTGTAAATAAAAAAATTGTATTGAAAGAAGTGCTAAATTAGAGGTGAAGATTTCTTCTTCGAAGTTCTACACAAGCACCCTTCATAGCCTATGTACGAGGTCACACAAAACTTTCTAATCATTTTTTATGTTTCGCACAATCACCCTACATAGCTTGTGCTGAGAGGTTGTGTAGAAACATAAAATACCAAATTTTCATAATTAACTCTTATAGAAGGAAATAGCTTTGCTTACATTTTATAATGTCTTTAGAGATATTGATTCTATGAATTATAAATTATTTTAAGCCAAAGAGATGGAAGAGAGGATCAAGTAGGATCTTCAAACTAGTCAAACAATAATTTGATGTTGAGATAAGTTTAGTGTTATATATGTGTGTGTGTGTGTGTGTGTGTGTTGTTTGCTTGTTTAGAGGACAAATTTTCATGTGGGTGACATGAAAATTGCTAGTTGAGTGCTTTGTGATTATTGCATTATAAAATATTTCTAGTATCATATGCTATGTGGTGATATGTTTGGAGATATGAATTGGATGACCATTGATCATTGAGTATATTTATTGAATTGTGGATTAGCATTGATGGTTGGAATTATTATGGTAGTGAAGTGCAGCTGAATTGATAGCTTACCGAAGGTTGACATATATCCAATAATTTTTTTTTTTTTGTGAGATGTGATAAAAAAGGAAATGAGATGTGATGTGTGTTTTGCTAGGCAAACCTATGTAAGGTTCCGGGATATTTCGGATAGCAAGGAATATCCTATGCTGTTATAGTAGACACTAGGGTGTTGCTAGCATACCTAGTTGTAGGATTATCGTGTGTTGATATGAGAAATGAAATTGATATTATAATTGGATTGAGAAAGCCATCAAAACCTTGGATGTATTTGAGCTGGGCTAAGCAAGGCCCGATAATTAATTAATTAAAAACTTGAAAATTATGAGTTGTTATCTGCTTTATAAAGGATTGAATGATTTTATGGCTAATAATTGAATATTTTCTTATTGATTAGAACTATTAGATATATATATATTTATATATAAATGTAATTGATTATCTTTATTGAGTAGGCAACTCATATCTTGTCATCTACGTTTCTTTCTTTCTTTTTTCCTTTTTTTTTTTTTTTTGGAGATAAAATGCAGTGTTTACTCTTATGAATTGAGAGCTCGCTTGTTAATTTTGTTACATGGGTCAGCTGTATCATGTTGAGTTAGGAGATTTTGGTTTATTATTTGAGAAACAACTTAAACCTGAGCAGAACTTCTTTCAAATTTGTTAGAAATTAATATTTACTTTAGTTTTATATATTCTTATTTAAGATGAACATTTTTAATTGTAGTTGGATAATGACTTAAAGTAAACAGAATTTATCTAATAGTTTATTATAATTTCGGAGTGGGGGTTACAACTTTCCTCCATCGAGGTTTAGTTGGAGAGGAATCTTTACTTCTATTGGCATTCGTTTCAACTAAATTAAACTATCCTTGATTTAAAGTAATGTCCTCATAAAAAATTAAGGAAACTGGATTTGCGTGCCACATGACGAAGATGATAATCCAATGAGCATAGTGGTCACGAATATGGATTACTTAAAAGTCAAACATTATACAAGTGGTCCAATTAATGTCATAAAGAAAAGGAAATTAAAAGACAAAAAGGCGATGTGATTAAGAACAAGCCAGTTAAGAAGAAACATAAGCGAAAGGATCTATTTTGGTTTATTTTCTTTAATTTCATAAAGCTTCTCATCGTGGTCTATAAAACACCGAAAGAACATAGCCCCCAGTGAAAACCATTGACACACACAGGAGTATTTGCATTTCAAACTCCTATACCCTTTATAGGAGGAAATTAGATAAAGACAAGCACTCGAACAAATCTCTTGGCGGATGGGGATGCTCTTTATCCATCTAAACAGATTATAACTAAAACCCTATGAAAGCAAGAATGTAGAATTTGACATGATATTCTTTTTACTTGACAAAAAAGCAATACGAGGATGACATGTGAGTAAATGTCACTAGATGTAGAATTCTAGGATGATATGAAAAGGAATTTGGAATCAGACTCACTTTGAGGGGAGGATTGCAGTGTGTAGCCATGGCAACATGTGTTTTTTGCAATTCAGGGATCATCTTTAGGCTAGCATGCGTGATGATTCCACTTTCAAGTTCGATTTGCGTAAAAACATCATGAACCTATCAAATTTGGCGGATCGAATGTTAATATTTTTACACAAATTTTTTAAGAGTGAAAAGGAAGTGAAAGAAACTTTTATATTTGTTTAGATGTAACACGTGGAAATTGAAGAAAACGAGTGAAAAGATTATCAAACAAAAATAATAAAATGACTTAATTACCTTTTTAATTGGTTGTCTTCATTTTGTTTTAAGGGTATTTGAGTAATTGTAAATAATTTTTCCTTATTTTCCTTACTTTCTTCGCAAATTTGGAGAAAAAGTAAAGGTATTGATTTTTCATTACAATTTCCTTAACATCACCTAATTTCCATCCCTACAAGTTTACAAAAACAAAAATATTTATTTCATTTCTTTCAACTTCCTTTCATTTTATTACACTTCCACCCATTTCAAATATCGTGTTAGATTAATTTAATGTAGCATTATTGGCTAGGACATGGAAGTCCATAAACTAATTCTAAATGTTGGAAGAGGTCATACTTTTTTTTTTTCTAGTCAATGAAAAAATGGTACATGAACTTTCGAAAAATGTTCAACCAGGTACCTAAAATTTCTTTTTGAACCATTTGGTACTTGAATAAAGTTTTCATGGACTTTTTTCACACTTAAAGTTTAATTTTGACAATTTTAATACCTAAACAAAGTTCAACAAGGTATGAAAAAAGTTTGTGAAAACTTTCTTCAGATATAAAAAAGTCCATGAAAACTTTATTCGGATACTAAATTATTTAAAACTAAACTCCAGGTACTTAATTGAACTTTTTGCCAAAATTCAAGTACTATTTTTAATATTATCCTTTTTTTCCCCCTCAATGATACATTATTATCTAATCTATAAGTCTAGTTTAATTTCAAATATGATATTTTTCATTTTTTTTCCATGGGAGTTTGGAAAAAAAAAAATACCTAGCTTCAAAATAAAAGATTAGAAATTATAGTTTATTCTAAATAAAAAAAAAAGTTAAAACAAAAACCTAACATATGTTTAAATGATATCAAAGTAATAAAAGTGAAAAATGAAAAACAGCCCATTATGGAGCATCGTGGATTCTTAAAATAAAATAAAAAATGTCATAATTTGTTAATCAAATTCTCACAATTTTGATTATGGCCCACTATTTTTATTTTTTTAAGACTTTATATATTCAGCTTTATCTTTCTACTGAAGTTTGATATTGAGAAGTTTGATAATAAGATTAGTTTCTCAATTTTGGCAAGTACATGGACCATAGAGCCCACGAAGAACTTGATTAGGCCCATCGGCTCAGTTGGTCCATAAAGAGCTCAATTTAGTCACGACTTTGGTCCTAGACCTCATAAGGAACCATAACAAGGCCCTCAGTTCTAACCCTGAGCTCTGTTAAAGCCTCATCTCCATGAGCACCAAGCCATGATAGTACCACGTCACGGCTCTTCAAATGGAGGCCCACAGCGACGCGCCATGAGCCCAATAATGAGCTACACTCTTTCGACGTGTTACATGCTCCTAATACTCCACCCATCTTTAAAAGAGCCAAGGGAAACGAGTACCAGTCTGGCCACACTACATGCCTCACTAGCTTCTTCTCCTTGGATCAAAGTTAACTACTGACCCGAGACCATCCACATCAACAAGAAAGATCATGTGGGCCTATTTTCAGTATGACCTCGTCTATAAATAGTCTCTCCCTCCATGAGGTAAGGGAAGACAAAACATTCAAGATACAGTTTCATGGCTACTTTTTAAATTCTCTAGAGAGAGCCTATGACTAACTTAAGCATCAAAATGGCTATACTGAACAACCCCCTGGTGCACCACTAACTGGTTTCTATGTTTAGAAGTCCACAACTCTACTTGCGGTTCAACACCTACAACACATGGTGTCATCTGTAGGAATCTTCCTCTTTTGAGAAAAGCTCACGTGCATACTCATACCTTTCTAATGACTTCTCCACTTCAATCTCTACCCTATGAAAAATTTTTCCAGGTTCTAATCATGGTGAGACTTGGATGAAGTCGGAATTAACTTGATTCTAGCAATCTAGCTGTGGTGGCACCGGTCGCTACTGGAGCACTAGAACAACAAGAATCAACATTCGTAGCTCCAAGTAACACTGAATTTATTGATCATAAGCATATCTTAGATTTGGAGGATTTGTGTCAATAACTTGCTCATAAGAATTTGGTGAACGAGCATGCTAATGCTCAACTCTAATCTAGAATCATGGAACTAAAGGATTTAAGAAATTTACATTTAGAAGAGTAGGCCTCTGGTGCTCATCAACAGCAAAACTAATTGACGATTCCTCTACTACTGAGGTTACCTAAAGGATTGCCTAGGAGGTACTATAGGTGTATCGTAACTAAACTGTAGTGAGCAACTCGCTTAGTAGCCACTATTACATTTCCAAGCGTGTCTTGATCGTCTATCGAAAGCCCACCTATTCACAAGACAAGTCAAAGGCCACCTCCAACATCTCAATAAGACCTCAGGCTTCTTAACACTTAAGAAAGACCTTTGTAGATCATCGAGATAGTGATAATGATTGGTCAAGAACAAATCGCACAGGTCCGGGCTCGATTCGAGCTCACGAGGCTTGAGACAGCTCATGTATATCTAGATTAGATTCTAGATATTGAGGAGATAAGAGACATTATGAGAAAGCCGTCAACCATTAAAGATAGCTTTGAAAGTGGTTCTACATCGTCCTTTTAGCTATTGTGATTTAGTTTGAGGTGCTCCTAACTAGAGCTTGTTTCCTTCACTTAGAGCCATATGATGAAACCACCGATCCTGAGAATTACCTTACATAGTTCCAAACTACCATGATGATTCACAACTTCTTAGATATCATACGGTGTAAAACTCTCCTGACCACTTTTCACTGTGTTACCGTACTTGGTTCAACAAGCTCCTAATAGATACCATAAGCTTGTTTGATTAGCATGTTGACTTCTACGTAACACACTTCATGGTCAACAAGCCTCCAGAGAAGAATGTCTCGTATATTTATACGTTGTGACAAAGGCAAAGTAAACCTCTCTGCAATTACTTGGTGCGGTTCAAAAAAGTATATTTGGAGATCCTAAGCTCGAATCAAGGAGTGGCTCTCAAAGCTGTTAAATAAGGAGTCCTCGCTAATAGTCCATTCTTTAATTTGATTTCGAAGTGTTAGGTCACCGCATTTGAGTACGTGAGACAAAAAGCACAAAAGTACTTTCGACAGGAAAACATGAGGAATGTCAGACAAGAGACCAATGGTAAGGTCAAGCACACTTGTGGTGACTTTGGTCATCAAAAGGATAGGGGGCACGTGAAGGACTGCCATGGCTCCAACAATAATGTCTAAATTATATGGATGTTAAATAAGTTTATTTTATATATTGGTTAGTATTTGACATGTATTTAATTTTATAAAAGGAACAAATATGTACTCGTACTCTTTTATCATAATTTAATAAAGTATCGATTAGAAAATAGTATATAAATGATATCTTAACAATAAAGAAAGAATTTTTTTTTAAAAGCACCATTATGGAACCTTACATTGTGGTGCTTTCTTAAAAATAAAATTAAAAATGTTATAATTCTTGAGTTAAATGCTTACGATTTTCATTGTGACCCACTATATTTATTTTTTGAGACTTTGTATATTTAGCTCTATCTTTTCACTAAATAATGAGGTTTACTCTTTCTTTTAGGATAGAAATTTAGTTTTATTTTTTTTATAAAATGCAGATTGAATTTTACTTTTTAAGTTTTGATAATGGATTTTCTCATCGCCATTGCCTAGCCTTTCTTCCCCTCATGAGAGTTTTCCACATAGATTTATGTGTCATCTTATATTAATTTTCTTGCTTTTACTACTCTTTAACATGCGAGTGATTTTCCACATAGTGCTTCAAATCCTAACAAGTGTCACCAAAACTTAGTTGATGAATTGGAATTTTATTAAAATGTTTGTTGTTACAAAGTTTGATATTAAAACATTGATAACAAGATTAGTTTCTCAATTTAACAAGTACAAATGAAGGTTATGCTTACATAGAACGAGCTAAAGAAAGCTTTATTTGGTAAGACAAACAAACCAAAAACTATGATGAACAACGGGATGATATGGATGATAGGCGCTTTGAGCAATCCAACTATGCTTCGCTAAAGAGGTTCTTCATGAAGTGATCGATGAAACTATTATTGCGGCATTGTAACTAAATGAAATAGCCATAATTTATATATATATTAATGCATGCTAAATTTGATAATTATATGTGTGTATGTGTTTGAGTGGATTAGTGTGTTTGTAATGTTGGGTGTGTTATAACATATGTGATTTGATTATAAGCTATGGTAAATATATCTAGGTTGATAGTTTATTCATGTTAGAAATTATCATGTTAGTGTTAATTGTTATTGTAATGAATTATATGTGTTGAATTTAAGCTTGTTTTAGGCCTAAATAAAATTCTAAACATAGTAGAATTTTCAAAGCCCACTCAAGCCCAAACTCAAGTCCATAATTAAGCCCAAATAAGGCCCAAGCCTTGCCAAATCTGCCCTCCTCAAAAGTCAACACCATTTAGATAAACATCAAGGTCTAATTGAAGCTTGAGACAACCCAAAACAGAACAAAGAAAAAGAAAATTCGTAACTCAAGGAGCCCAAAAATTTTCAAGACCCAAATCAACTTATCTTGGACTCAACACACCAAAAATCCTTCCCCAAGCCTCATATATACATTGAGGTAAGTTTATTTGATGTTTAAGATGCTTTATTTTCCCCTTAATCCATGAAATATGCATGTGTGGTGTAATATGAGTAATTGGTATACTAAATTCTTGTTGAAGTGTTGTAGAGTTGTTAGAAAAGTTTAGAATGCTTGAGTTGTTGTAGATAGGTTGTAGTAGGCTTTCATGTGGTTTGGAATTGAAGTGTTGAAGTATGATGAGTATTAGAATTGTTTGAAGTGTGCTAGGGTTGGTGGAAGTTGATGAAGAAGAGTTTGATTCTTGTAGAGTGGTGTTTGAACTTGTTTGATGTTTAAAGTTGAAGTTTATGTTGTTTGAATGTTATATTGATCATATAACAAGTTTTGGAAAACTTTGGAATGAGTTTAAAGAATTTTAAGAAGTGTAAAATGCATTTAAGGAACAAAGGATTTTGTCATTATTTTGTTCCAGTATGCACAACCTGCTGCATGGGCGTGCACATGGCCATGCAGGCCTTAAAACCCTCAAAAATTCGTCTCGGATCACATTTTCCTACCCTGCACGGCCTCGAGCACGGCCATGCACTCGGCCGTGCAGACTTTCCCCTGTTTCGCAGCTCATTTGTAATTCAATGATAACTTTTTCATCTGACCTCCGTTTGAGGTGATTCAAGTTGCGTTGGAAAGCTTAAAAAGAGATCTAAAACTTTCATGTTTTAAGTTTTTACAAATTTTAAGAGTAACGATGCTTAAATTTTATTTCTTTTCAACTGATACACTTTTCAAACAAAGTTTAAAACTTATAATTGGTTGTTAAAAATTCCCCCAAGCTTGATAAATGATCATTTAAGTATTTGTTGAGTATTGTATGACAATATATGATATCTAAATGCTATGTGATGATGTTGTAATGATTTATTTGAATTTCTTTGGATGATTATACTTGAGATTTGAAGAATGTATATACTTGAACTAAGTGTGAGTTTGTAATTACTTCTTTTTACAGTGATTGATTCCCTTTCGGTTATTTCCATTGATTCTCGAGCTAGCACAGGTACACAATACTTTGATTGATTGTTGCTTAGGATAGGCATATACCAATTTGACCTTAATCAAAAATTAATAAAAAGATATCGAAATTGGGTGTGCTTTACGTCGTTGAATCCGGATCCGGGGAGCGACAACCTTGTCATGATGCAATGGCACGGTAGTTTAGGCGCTTAGCCCAATCTTTTGTCATGATGCAATGACTCAAATCCATGATGCAATGGTTCACCATGATGCAATGGTGGTTTCTTTATTGGCTAAGTGGGTAGCTAATAGGGTTAACTGTATCGGTATATCCTCTACTTAGGCTCGGAAGGAAATAATATCTTAGTTCACGGGTATGGGACCGTTGAACTAATTGATATTATAGACCAGGATAAGTGGATTATATAAAGGAGTGTGAACCCTAGATGAAGCTATTATTCTCTATCGGTTAGATATAGGAGATATAGGTATCCGGTCTATCTATATCAACCCCCTGAGCAGCTGCTGTTACTCAGGACCCCCAGAATTCCCAAGCTTAAATCGGAGTTTGAATACTCCGGTGTTGTTCTATTCACTTAACTAAAAGATAATGAAGTTGTAATGATTTATTGCATTGCATTTAGTTAAGTGAGCATTGCATATGTATTTGTTTGCATTATTGTGTACTGGGCCTTTGGCTCACGCTGCTATCTTGCAGGTGACTTTGATGATGAGCTCTATGACGATATGGGCTATGGAACTGATTGGGAAGACCCTATGGATGATTAAGAGAGAGGCCTAGTATATGCTTAGGATTCCTTTTGATGAAAATTTCTTTTTGAAGTGTTTAGGCTTGTTTGTTAAGCCTTGGAATGTAATTTGTGTTGAATTGTATTTGAAATATAGTTGGGTTGTAAGTAGGATTTCTATGTTTATATGTTTCTTGAGAAGTTGTAATGTATAAATATATTATGTATGGTTTGTATATAGTTAATGACCCACTACCTATGTAGTGGTAATGTTTTAATTCAAAGCATATGAATGTTATATCTATTTTAAACAGGTAGTCATTACAAACATCTCTTTTTAAGACGACCTTACGTATAATACTTGAATATTGTTCCTAATATTTGGGTATTATGCGTGGTCGGGAGATTTGGCACACTTAATAATTAGGTTAAGTGGGTCGGGTCTTTGCACTAAAATTGGCATATATATGATTAAAAATCCTGTAAAGAAACTTTGTCTCAAGGAATGGTTATATACAATTCACATGGTTGAAGGTACTCCTATTCATCTTAATGAGTTCAATTATATTATTATGGATTTCGAAAATATTAACAATAAAATTAAAGATAAGCATAAAGTTGTTTTGTTGGTTTTTTCATTACTAACTAATTATAAGCTATTTAAAGAAATCATATTATGTGGTAATGTAGACACTTTAAGCTTTGAGATTGTTAAGTCTAATTTATTATATAAAGACTAAAGAAAATTTTGATCTTGAAGTTTATTTTACAGACAAATGTGAAGGTTTGAATATTAGAAGGAGAGATCATGAAACGAGAAGTACCAACAATAATAAGAAGTGAATATTAAATTCTAAAGAATGTAAATCTAAAAATATAATTTGTCATTGTTGTTAAAAACTTGGACATCATATCCATGAATGTTATAAGTTGTAAAATAAGTAACAAAAAGAGGAGAAAACTAAAAAAACATTAAAATTCTATCAAAGTTAGTGTAGTTAAGACTAATTCAAAGAGTGATGTTCTATTATTCGTTTCCTCTACTAATAGGAGGAGTAAATATGAATGGATTCTTGATTCTAATTGTACATTTCACACATGTCCTTAAAAGAATTGTTTTAACACTTTTGAACCAACTAATAGTGGTGTTATCTTTGTGGGTAACAATGCCCAACGCAAGGTTTTGAGAATTGGTATTGTTCACATTAAGAGCCATGATGGTGTTGTCAAGACTTTTACTAATGTTCGTTATGTCATTGACTTGAAATGGAACTTGACCTTTTTAAGCACTCTTGAGTTATTGGGTGCAAGTACAATATAAATGTAAAGTTCTCAAAGTTATTAAAAATGCTCCTGCTCTTATGAAAGCTAATCGTTATTTTATATATATATATATATATATATTTTTTTTTTTTATTTAGCAGGGTTCCACTATTCTATGTTTCTACATCTATGACAAAATTCTCATGCCATCCAATTATAGCGCATGAACATGGGTTATATTAGTGAGAAAGGCATGAACATATTGAGTAAGAAGGGAGGTTAAAGTATTGGTAAGCTGGAGTTTGTAAACAGTTGTTTTGGGGGGAAAGAAAAGAATAGGTTTGTCAATTATAACTCATCGTATTGAAATCATTCTTAACCATATACATGCAGATTTATAGGGGCCTTCAAAATTTCTTCCTATTAGATAACACCATTATATGATGACTATTCTCATAATATCTAAGTTTATTTTCTAATGCATAAGAAGGAAACTTTTTCTACTTTCAAAATGTGAAAAGTTTTAGTTGAAAACTGAATAACGAGAAAGGTCAAGAAGCTTGATAATAGCTTTAAGTTTTGTGGAAAATGATTTTAGTGAGTTTTGTGTTAATAATGGTATTGTGAGAATGATAATAGCTTAGAGTTTAATGAGAATGACTTTAGTGAATTTATGGTGTTGCTACACATAAAAACACTAATTGGGAAATCCCAAAGAATGGTTTTGTAAAAAGCATGGACACGACTTTAATTGAATAGAGCTCATTATATGCTCTCTAATGTTGACTTATGGCATCAATATGATTTATGGGATAAAGTAACATCTATAGCTTGTTATTTAGTTAATCACTTTCCACATTCATCACTTGACTTCAAATTTCCAAAAGAAGTTTAACTAGGTAATCATGTAAACTACTTTAATTTAAGAGTAGACATCCCACATGCGCACCTATTAATGATGGTAAATTAGCATCTAGAGCTAGGAAGTACATATTTCTTGGTCATACATCTTAATCTAAAAGATATCCATTGTTATGTTCTAATTTTCAGCCACGTAAATTTATTCTTAGTAGAAATGTGATATTTAATGAAGGTGCATTATTTGCTTCTAGAAAAAAAGTGCAAGTGATATGAGAAGAGGAAGCTTCTATGGTCCCGTTGACGGAACCATTAAGTTGATTGTCTAACCATTAAAATAAATATAGTAATTAAAATATTAACTATGGGTAGGTGGTGAGTCGTTAGATAGTGATTGGACTAGTCCCATCAAAATTGATGATTGGACCATAGAATTTCCTTAAAAGTAAAAACTATTGCTTCTCATTTATTACTAAGCATAGCATTAATGATAAAATATATGATGATGTTTAGTAATCCTTCTATATAGACACAACATAAGATTATTCTATTATTGGAGATCATCAAGAGAGCCATTAAAAGCTTGATGATCATGATGATTTGGTTGCTTATGCACCTTCAGTTACATAAGAAATTATGGAAGTTGTTGAGCCTTCCACTTATTTTGAAGTTGTTTCTTGTGTTGATTCATTTAAGTGGCTAGTGGTAATGAATGAACAAATTAAATATCTCCATAAGAATGAAATTTAGGATTTGTGTGATCTTCCTAAAGGTAAGTGACCTTTGAGTTTCAATGATATATAAGAGGAAAGAAGACATCTTCAATGTTATAGCAACAAGGTAGAAAACATGTTTGGTTGTCCAAGATGTCATCAAAAGGAAGATATTGGTATTTATGAAATTTTCTCACTTACTATTCATCATACCTCTATTCGTGTATTAATTACATTTGTTGCTTTATTTGATTTGAAATAGAGTTACCTTTTACATAGAGAACTCGAAAAAGAGATTTATATGAAGTAGCCTAACGAATATATGGTTCTTAAAAAGGAGCATTATGTTGTTGATTGAAGAAATCTTTGCCTTAAACAAGCTCATAAACAATGATACAAAAGATTTTATGCTTTTAAGATCAATTAAGGTTTTACTAGGAGTCAATGTGATATTTGCATTTACTTTCAACAGTATTCAGATGTGTGTACTTGTTTGTGTTGATGACATAGTCATTGCTTCTCACGATAACTTTTTATTAGCAATTTAAAATGACAACTTAGCAAAGACTTTACATGAAAGACCTTGGTGCTGCACAAAAATTTTTGTCATGAAGATTCGAAGGAACTATCAAGCTAATAAATTGTTCTATTTCAGAAGATTTATATTATGAAGGTACTTGATCAATTTAATATGCTTGAGTACAAACTTGTTTCTACTCCTTTTGCAGCATATTTTACATTGTTATCTAATTTTTCTCTAAAGACTAAGGAGGAAACTAAATGCATGTCAAATGGTCCTTATTTTAATGTTGTTGGTAGGCTTATGTATTTCATGGTGTGCACGACCAAATTTTGCACATGCTAGAGGTTAGGTGAGAAAATATATGCATGATCTTAGAAAGGATCATCATTGTTGTTAATTAGATTCTTTGTTATTTGAAGGATACTCCTTATCTTAGCTTAGTGTTTGACAAGAGTAAGGCTATATTTAATAATGTTATTAGTATTTGACAAGAATAAGATCACATCTAATAATGTTGTTAGTTTTACTGATTTTGACTGTGGTGGTGATCTTGAGAGATGAACATCTCCTTTTGGTTATATTTTCACTATTTTAATTCCTCCATAGTTAGAAATCATCTCTTCAGTCATTACTATGTCCTCTACGATTGCAGTTGAATAATGTTATGGTAATTGAAGGTGTTAAAGAGGTTACAAAGTTGTGTGGTTTTATTATTGAATTTGAAATTTCTCAATTGATTACCATTGTTTATTGTGATATTCAAAATGCTATTGGTAAAGAGTGTTTCAGTCGTATCAAATTATAAATAATTAAACCCAATAGAAATCCTATGACAAGCTCTAACGCAGAGCACCTATTGATTGCATAATAGAATTACTATTGGTGTCATCTTTTAGGATTTTGATATCAAGTACTAGTATTACGTTTCTCTATTGTTTAACCTAGTAATCGATATGATATTATAGTTATGACTTATCTAACTAATAATCTTAATAGTTAATTATACGTCTTCTTAAGATAATACAATCACAAAACAATACCACTTTATCTTGATCCACCCTAAACCCTAATTTCATATAATAAATGATTGATTAACAGACCGTTTATATCTTAAACTGCAAGAATTCCTAAATTCATCAACTTCTCTTTGATAGACATGAATTATCCATGATATTAATTATTATTTAAATTTTTATTTAAGAATTGATACTTAAATCAATAATATTTTCAATTTAGGTAACGTGTAATCATAACAACACACTTTGGAGCAAATTGGAGCAAAATGGACTCAAAACATCATCCACAGCAAGGATCACGGCCCTTTGGTCGCCTGTGAAGAAGAAAAATACATATTAGAGGCAATCACGCTTGTTTGGTCGCCCGTGATTGATTTTTCTACCAAACGACGTCTTTGATTTTCTTTCATTTAAGTGACACATTGGTTGGATAAAAGATACAACTATTCATCCAAATGTTGTGTTGGTTCGCCAAAAGGTATAGCCATTTATCCAATTGTTGTATCGGTTGGCTAAAAGGTACAACTATTCATCCAATTATTATATTAGTTGGCTAAAAGGTATAACTATTCATCCAAGTATTGTACTGCTTCACGAAAATCTGAGATTATAGAAAAGAAGGAGAAGACATCCATTGGAAGAGATAGAAGATAGATAGAGATAGACGGGCTTTATTCATAGATTTACAAAGATTTATATAGAGATCTATATAGAGATCCACATAGAGATCTATATACAGACATATATACATATATATATTACATATAGAGATCTATAGAGATCTACATAGAGATCTATCTACAGACATACATACTACATACATACATACATACATACTTGTATTTGCTTGTTGAAGTGTTCAGACATTTGTATCGTGAATAAGAGAATATTATTATGTTTTCTTTCTATTTTATATTTATTGTTCTATTTTCTTATTATATCATGTATGAGTAATTATTAGGATTTGTGTAGTCATAGGGTACGTGTATTTCAATGAATTATTATTTAAATGTTGTATGAATTCTTAATCTCTTTAGTGTATTAATTTATTCTAATTCTAAGCAGTATACGATTTAGGATTACATCAGATTTTCACAAGATACGATTGAGAAATTTACTCGTGGAATAGATCTACATTATAGAGAAAGATTTCCCATGACGCCTAGAGATAGGGTTGTGGAATTTTCTGCATATAATTAAATAATTACCACTGGGATCATATTTCTAAAGCAATATTAGTCGGATGTTAACTAGGAAGAGATTCCAGTAGACAACACTAGGATTAGGGTTCAATAGACTCGAAAGAGTTATTAAACTAGTAAATGAGAATCCCGCAGTTAGGAATGATTCAACAACTATGGAGTTTGTAGTACATGTTATCTAATTGGTGAAGCGAGTCTGAATTATTATTAGTCAATTTAAATTTATTTTTTAATGCATGCTATAGTATAGTTTTAGTTGAAAATTATTTAAGTAAATTAATATTAAATCTTGATCTAAATTTATTCTGGTAGATAATAATTAAAAGGGTGAGTAGTAGCACTTGCCAACGGCCCCAAGGAATACAACCTTATAATCCATTCCTATACTACAATTGATAGGTGCACTTGCCTAGTGTAAACTAGATCATAAGAAAAGATCATAGGAAATATTTTATTAAAACTTGATTTAGTTAGAAAAACGCACGTCACTCTTTCAAGATAATTGAATTCTAATTCTACATGATTAATGGAAATGTCTTTCATCATCAATTATATATAGAATTGCATTATTGTTCAAGATTCCTAACAAAGATTCAATCTTTATGCAAAAAGTTCGTGCAGTCTTTGTTTAGATCCACATTTAAACTTCTCTATTCTATTAGATGAAATCTCTTTCTATCTAAAAGAAACCAAATATGTAATCAATTGTGGCCACAAATTAATCACAAGAACAATTAAGAAAACATGAATAGACTCAAGGACATAAACTTTCATCATTTAACACATAGATCTAGAGCTTCATAAGATTAGGATAAAGAAATCTATTCATCCATAAATTTTACAATCAAAACAAGAAATCTAGAAGAATTTAATAAATCCCTTAAACAAAATTTGCGATCTTCAATGAAGCCCTGGCACTTCTCCTCTTAAAGCTCTTAATTCTCTTTTCTAGGGTTTCTGTGGAAAGTGGCTCCTTTTAAAACAACGAAACAAAGCATCCATATATAGTATAACTTGTATACTACTACCTACATGGGTCGTGTACACTTGGAGCCAATGCAAAAATCACCGTTCTTTGATCCGTATACTACTCGACATATACCACTCGTGTATGTGGGTCATGTACTCCTAGTACTCAACATTTTTTCCTTATTTCTCCAAAAATTGTACACTGATTGTGTACTCTTCTAGTGTACTCTTGATATCGCATTGATAGCTTCAAAACTTTACCAAATCTTTGCTCTTTCATTATAAATCCTTTAAAAGATCACTTGTTTCTCATTTATCCCTAAAATGAATAATTTATCAAATAAGTAACCTTTTCTTGAGTAGATCAACAGAACATCATATAAAATATGATCAATAAAGCACAATCATTAAGTGTCTTACAAACTTATTAGCTATCCATTAGACCAAAAATGATATGTATGATTTAAACTGAAGCTAGCACATTGATGTCAAATATCATCATACCAAAGACACTCTCACTATGGGTGAAATCATTATGAAGAAAGTCCACACATCTAAGAATCACGATAGATATGCTTACTAAACCTGATCCTGTAGCTAAGTTCAAGCATTTCAATGCCTACAACACTTGCTTGCTCCTTTAAGGCTATATGACATTGGTGAGAATTATTAAATTTGAGTCAATTTTTTAAGGCTTTACGCATTTAGCTCTGTTTTTTTCCACAAAAGATTAAAATCTACTATTTTCATCAAGATAAAGATTTAGTTTTAATTGTTCCTATAAAAAGGTAAAAGATTATTTACTCTCTCCAAGTTTTGATAGTCAATTTTTTTTATCCACCATCAAAGGTGGTTTTTTCCCCTCAAAAGATGATTTTTCATGTAAATTTGTGACCATCTTATATTAAGTTTATTGTTTTTACTTTTTTTCTTAATTTCAATTGATTGATTGATCCTATTTACTTCCATGTGATACTTCAAATTTTAACAAGGAAAATTTTATTGAAGAATCTAAATCCTATATATATATATATATATATTGAAATAGCATGTTCATGTATTTGTGTGATTATTTTTGTATGTATATCTTGAGGAAAAATAAATTATTTGGCATTTGACTCATCAATTTTGTGCAATTCATAGTTGAATATTGATAACTTGTTACAAGAAAGACCTTGCGTTGATTATTACAAGATGCAAAATTAAAAGTTTAAAACATATATGTATGTTTTTTAAGGCCAAATTATTTATTAACTGTAAATATATGTTATGGAAAATTTTTCAATTGTTTTAACAAGTTTATTAAAAATGTGTTAAAATGACATTAAAATATTGCTATAAAAATATTATTCCTAAACTTTTACATAACACTATAAAATGTAGATGAATCTTTAATAGCATGGCTATTATCTTTAGTTTTTCTTTTAGAATTTTTTAACAAGTATTTTAAGTTGTTCTTTCAGGAAAATTTTTTTTACATGTTTAAGATATAATTCATACGCCAATTCTAATAACAATCTAAGTACATAGTCTAAAAATTAGAAGATTTGTACAATAATGAAATAACTGAAGAAATAAAAAAAAATTAAGAAGAGTGGTAAAAGGACTCATTTGACTTCTAATTCAAAAACCAAACATTATATTATATATATATATATATATATTACTAAAAGACATATGCTTTCTTCTCTTTCTTTAGTGGTTTCTTTCCCTAAACAATAAATAACTTCTCCTTCTAAAATCAAGCAAATGAATTGGGTAAGACAATTCCCTTAAGTCTTTAGTATTCATTTGTTAATAAGATATTATAAAGTAAGTTTCTTGATTTTTTTCAAAACAATAATAATGTTTAATAGAAGAGAGAGAGAGAGAGAGAGAGAGCATTTGTTTAATGGTTAATGACTCGTCTGGTACTTGAACTTTTCAAAAAAGAGTAATTGGCTACCTAGACTTTAACAAGATTAGTTTGATACCTAAAATAACTTTCTAAAGACATGAATCATACCTGATATAACACCGTTATGTTCTGTCAATGACGTGGTAAAAACACCTAATCCCACCTGCCACACGTCGTTTAACATGTAAAAAAATGAAACAAATTATATTTGCCTTACTTTAAACTAAGGTTAATTCTGATTTAAAAAATATCCCCAATTTTCAAATCCTAAATTGAAAACATTATCATATAGACCTCTTAAATCGAATATACCATATTGGAAACCCTCAAAATTAAAATTCTCAGAGTTGTTAAAAAGTATAAGACGAGAAAGATCAGAACGCATTGAAGGCTTTCATGAGCATGAAGGAAAGCTGACAATCATGCTTTGTGCCCCTTCTATACAGGAGCAGCTGTCATGCCCTTAAAGGCGGCCTAGAAAGATTAACTTGTAGTTATCATATCAAGTATACATCCAACATATGAGAACCATTTTGCAAGTCAGAGATTGCAAAACTCTACTTAATATTTGCTATTCAAGTTTTAATTTCAAGAAAACATTTTTTTATAGCTAAGGAAATACAAATTTCCACAATCCACTAGAACCGTAGAGAATCGGTATCCCCTACCAAATAGTAAAATAAGATAGATAACTATATTTTCAAACCACTGTACAACTAATCTAATTCATTCAAATCTTATCTATATTAAAAAATTTCTAACTTAACTTCAAAACATATGAATTAGATGTCAAGCTAATCTTCATATCTTCAAGAACTTCACACTTCTTGCCTATTCTTAGCCTGAGGTATTCCTACATAGAAACTATAGGGGCATGAGCTAAACTAAAGCTTAGTGAATAACATAACCAAACCACACATCAAGCAAATTTTATTGACAAGCATATGTAATGCAATGCTTAATCATATGTCATGCACAGTTTTAATAATCGAAATCAAACCAATGGAGATTTATGCCCTCTCTTAGGGGTTGAAGAACCAACACTATATTTCACGTTCCGAAGAGATTGAAATCTAAGGAAGAGGAAACTTTCTCATCTCATCGTTATATATATATATATATATATATACATATATTATCAACGTAACCTCAAACTTCCCCTTAGAAAGATCCAAGGAGAGAGGATTTCTTTTGAAACTCTTTTGTTATTTTATGTAGCTGTGAAAATGGGTTATGTGGGCCAACCCGCCCTGCCCCGTGTCAGCCCGTGGGTTATGCAGGCTAACCCGCTAATATATGTTTTTTATTAAAAAATTATAAGAATTGAAATTAAAATTTAAATGTTTAATAATTTTAATATATAATATATTTCTTTATATCTCACAAATTACCTACATATTAATTATAGATGATAGTTGTGTATAGAAAATTATAGACTTCTATTTTGAAATTTTTTATTTCAACATAAAAGAATTTATTTTAACCAATATAAATTAGAATTCGTTGCAATTTTTTTCTTTGGTGTGACAACGAAAAATACATTTTGGAAATTATCAATTGATATTGTGTTGCTTATTTTAAATAGAAGCATCTAAATATCTAATAATTATAAAAGAAAAGTATTGATAAAAGGACTAAGGATATAATAAATGTAAAAGTTTAAAGTTTAAAACATCACTCCCATAAAAATTACATAATCAACATTTAACAACTAAATAATAGAAATGAAGAGGCAATAAAGAGGGTAATGTATTATATTTTTTTTTATAAGATTTATATTTTTTTTTTATGTTTTTCTAATTGCGGGTTAGCCTGCTTCAACTGCGGGTTATGCGGGGTGGGTCATTTTTAGCCCACACATTAAATGGGCTAAAATTTTTAGCTCAACCCGCATTTTTTTGCAGTTTATGGGTTAGCCCGCATAACCCGCCCCGCATGCACAACTCTATATTTATGTATACATCATCATCAACATAATTCCCACTTCACCTTAGAACCTCAGAGATTCCTTAAGTATCATTATTTCAAGCCAACCCTCACCATGCAACATCCTTCAAGCCTACTTAGTTCCTCTAGAACCGACGACCAGCTTCATTGGATTTACTCAAGCATTACCATAAAATAGAAATAATAACACGTGATGTGAATACCAAATAAATGCTATTATGTGATATAGTGCAATGCATGTTTATTTAATTAATTAGTCAAATATTACTAAGTTCATTTATTAAAGCGATTAATCCATTAATAGACATTCATCAACAATCCCAATTCAATGATTACAAGCATTGTGTGATCTCTTTTAAATTAATGAATTATCAACCAAAATAATCACCAAGTAGCACATGAGTACCCGATTCCCCATGCATAACTAGTCATATTTATATTAATATATGTGCAACTACATTATAAGCACAAGTAAGGTGATAAGGTCAATGTTACCCACCTGTTATTCGAGTTAAGTCATAATAAATTTCTAGGACATCCAAAGATTAATCCATTCTTCCTATGAAAAAAGAAATAATAAACAATGAATATTTTTCTTAATATATACATTCTATCAAATTTTAGTATTTGAACTCATTTTTAGTTCATCATCCTACACTTAGTTGAAATATCAAATTTTACTAAAAAACTTATTTTAGCAAATATACATTTGAAACAACATATTCCCTTTATTTTTGAAAGGTTAACAAATTAGTTATATCTAAGCCATTTATAAGTTATTAAGTCTATTTTAACTTCGCTTAGTCAAATTGATTAAACTTAACCTATCTAATTCATTTTAGTTTATTAAAGTGTATTAGGTCAAGTGCTGCTTAAATTTGTTAACTAACTCATTCTATATCTAAGATTCATATTAACTTAAGTCTGTGTTAATTAGCCAAGTTAATTAGTCTTAATCAATCTAGTTCATTTAGGTTTATTAAGCCAAAATGAGCTTAGATTATTAACTAAGTTCATTTAGATGCGGGGTATGTTGCAGTTTGAATCAAATATATTTTAGGTCTTGATACTTTTAAAATTTCCAAGAATTCAAAATATAAAATTTTAGAAATCTTTTTAAGCTTTTCATAGCCTTTTGAATCACCTCAATTCGAGTTCGAATAAGAAAGTTATGATCAATTTAATTTAAGGCGATAAGGAAAGAAGAACAAGATGGCCTTAGTTCCATATGGGGTGTAGCAAGGGTGGTGGTAGCCACCAAGCCCCTTGCCACGCCCCCATATCAAGGGTAGTGGTGGCCACTAGGCCCCTTGCCATGCCTCATATAGGTTAAGTAAGGGGGGACAATGGCTACTGTGCCCTTTATCATGCTTCGTATGGACCCAGATCACATCCCTTGTTTCTTTTCTCCATTTTTGTTACATGTTTACTTGTTTTATTCATACGACTCCACCTACAACATCTTAGCAACATTATACAAGTTTAAAACCATAACTCACAATATTTCTAAACATGTTTTTACCATCATACATCATCAAACACACTTTATCAAACCCCTCCTCAATTCATACATAAACCATATCTATTATTCATCAATTTTATCACATACCCAACTTGTTTCTAGCATCAACTCAACATATACATGCATATATAACAATAAAAAACAAAGAAAACATTCTTACTTACTTGTTTAACAAACCTATCTAACTTGATCTTTACTACTACTCCTCTTCCTCTTAAGTTGATGTACTTTCTTCATGCATGCTTCTCATCTTCTTATTGATTTCATCTCCTATTTCCCTTATGATCTTGTTAAAATTTGAGACTTAAGGTTGATGGTTTGAGAGAATGAAGAGAGGATGAAGATGAAGAAAGAAAAAGGGAGGAAACGTAGGAGGAAAGAAAGAGAAAAAAGAAGTGGCAGATTTTTTGAGAAGAAAAAGGGGAAATGAGTTTAAATATTAAAATTTTAAAGATAAATATAAGTAGAGGTTTTGATTTAAGCTTTTCAAATCATTATCTTAAGTATTGCAGATAATTAGAAAATAATTTGAAAATCTATATAATAAAAATTACTATCTGAGTTACAAGTCTAGTTTTGTAGTTCAATTTATAAGAAATAGATATTAGCTAGGTTTAGACATAAAATATGGCATTTTTAAACATGTAAATGAACTAAAAATTTATGAGAATTATAGGAATAGGAATTAGATTAAAATGGATAAATTAAGGGATTTTATAAATTTAAATAATTGAATTTTAGAAATTTGAACCATTCATTGAAAGAAAAAGAGGCTCAGATTGATAACTGCAAAGAATTAATAATTCCATTCAAGAAACAAACTAAGACTTAAGGTTTACAAATCTACTAAACACTTAAATTGAAATTTTCAAAGGTTGAGAGATGTGAAAATGAAAGAAAAAGAGTTTAGTTTAAGAATTGCAGAAGATGATCAAGTTTTGATTCGTTACAAAAGATGGTTAAAACAAATAGGCTAACTGAAGGGAATATTTGAAATCTTAAATTTCAATTAATTTATTTAATAATTTGATTATGCCATTCTATCTAGCCATGCTTTTTTTTTTTACTTATTCTACTTAATTTATTTAATTAAACTATCTAAGGTATATTTATAGGTTAAATTCGAATTCGAATTCAAAATTTTTCCCATCTATTACACAATTCAATTATAACAAATCTAACTTAGCTAAACCGAAGTTTTTGGATATTACAGCAATGAAGGTACATCATCAATTTTCCTTTATCTATCATGATTCAATCATAGCTCGATGTAAGTGGTGTTTATTGTCTTCCTTTTATAGGTGTTAAAGTCCTAGGATCAAACTTGAGTTGCTCTACTCGATCATTGAATTAGTTAGGCAACAGTGCAAATGTATATGTCCTCTGCAAATGTGGATATAAGGCACAACTATTTGTAGTAAGGCAGAAATGCACCATAGTCACTTGTTTTACAGATGCCCAAAGGATAACACAGTAGTGAAATGATTTATTCATTTTGCAATTGTACCAACTTGTTCTTGATAATTTAATAGCAATTGCTACTGTTGTTGTACAAGATAAGGGATGTAATTTTTTTTGACGAAGTCATAACTCTATCAACAATGAGTATATAATTTATGATCTTATTCTTAAGTTGAGGAAAAAGGAGAGACTACTTATTGCGTTGTTAAAGGAGGCTTGAAATGAAAGGGCTAAGCTGGTTGGGGAGAATTCCATGTTGAGACGCCATGCGTTAGTCGATGAACCTAATGCATTGGTTGAGATCATCATGCTATGAAGGGAGACTCAAGTGTACAAGTACTTGCTAATTTTGTGATAGGTCGAAATCATAGTCATGTGGTTGTTTTGTAGGCTATGAAATGTTAGTGTTGTGGCAGTAGGAAGTGTTGGATCTTCTCAAAGCTAAGAGATTGTCAGTAGGTGTTGGTGTTGTTGCCTTATTGTTTTTTGTTTTTTGTTAATGTTAGGATGATGTTATAGCTTGTAGAAGATGTTGCAGCATAACTCTAGGAGCTAGAGGTGCATGTACTTTTTGTTTAAGTTGAGTAATGAAGGAATATTATATTGTGTAATAAAATTTTCTATTGAAAAATGGCATGTTGACAATATTTTGCTTCCACCAACTAAATTCAACAATTAAATTGATAGTTATTGAGTAGGAGGTCAATTGACAATTAAAATGGCATCTTGATTTGCTTAATGCTTGTGAAGGTAGCTAGACTTTTGATTCTTTTGTTGATGAATCGACTCTCGACCCAACATCTTAAGATTGCAAGAAATGTTTGTTATTGCTTAAATTTCTTAGTATCATCTCATTTAAAGATTTATCCTCAAATATTCTCCTTTTTTTTTTAACTTTGTTTGCACATAAGGATTTCCCCTTTGGGCTCCCTTTGACTACTTATATATTTATGTTGTTTTCTTTTGAATCATGGCAATGTAATGGAAAAATCTTAATAAGTGTTAAAATACCCTTATTTCTAATATTCATCGGATATAATTTTATATGGATTTTATGTGAATTTATCAAGAAAAGGATACTTGCTTAATATTTTATTTCAAGGCTTAAATAAAACATTCAAAAGATTTAAAGATGATACGAGCAACAACGAGGCAAAATCTGGCGAAGTATAGAAAAGAATGATTTTCACATGTGCACAACCTTTAGCATGGCCATGCAGACATTAGTGTTGGAGGAGCAAAAAGTGACCAAATACATCTTCAAAGTGTACCCCAGCTACTACACAAGTTGTGTAGCGAGTAGTGCTAATAGAGGGAATTCAACAAGAAGAGAAAAAAGAAGAAGTTTCAGAGTACACAAACTTGAGCATGACTGTGTAGAAACTTGATCGTCAATTTTTGACCGTCATTAACAAACCTAACGGCATTCTATTAGATATGATTTGTGTCCTCGAAATGTTACTTCAAGTATCAAATTGATCTTTGAAAAGTTAGGTAGGTAATTACTTTTTTTCAAAAAGTTCAGGTACCAAACGGTCATTAACCCTTGTTTAAAAGTTAATTTATTATTTTATGTAAATTCCTTTGATAAGCTCATGAAAATTTTATTTCAAAAATCTATCCTCCTTTAAGGAAAATACAAAATTTTCTTTTTAAATTCCTCTATTTTTGCTAATGGCACTGAAGTCTAGTAGTATCTCTCCATCTATCAAGTGAGATATATCAAATTCAATCACCTACTCGTGTTGTAATTTCCAAAAAATTTCTCCATTTTTGTTTTATTCCCTTCATCTATAGTTAGCCATGGAGTTATCAATAAAATGATGTTTCATTCGAAAAACCACTCAAAAATAGTATTTCATTCTTTTTTCGTTCAAATATTTATTATTATAGCCTCTTTAACTTACTTTCTTGAAAGATTTCCAACAATTATTTAATTTTTTTTTCTATAGAAGTTTTTTATGTTTAAAATTATATTTATATATAATAAAAGTTCGACGAAATTGCAAATTACCTCTTGATTATTTATCTTGGTGCAAATTCATTCCTTAAACTTTGAAATGCATTTTTTTACCATTTAAACTTACATAAATTGGCACAGTTAAGGATAATTAAATTTTTTTAGTAAAACAAAACGAAGAGAATTGTAAATTGCCTATTTCAACTTTCATTACATATGGATTTACCCATTAAACTTTTATCTATGTATGATTTACCATCTAAATTTCAAAATGTACATGAGAAATGTTGATTGTCCTTAACTATGCCAAATGTTGAAAATTTAAGGGGTCAAAAAATACACATTAAAATTTCAAGAGGTGAATCCTCATTTAGGTAAAAGTTTGATGAATATTTTACAATTATCCCTAAAAATTAACCATCCATTCACTTTGCTAATTAATATTACTATAATAAAATTGCTTATACTTGAGATTTGCATTTCTTAAAATGAGGATATAATAAGAAAAAATAATTCAAGTATTGAATTGCTATTGATAGTTTAGAGTAATGAATGACCAATTTAATGTTTTTATAATAAGGGTTTTCCCTATAAAATCGCCTCCCGGCTGAATGAATAAGATTATAATAAAATGCTACTTATTGAGGTATGTAATAGAATCATAATAGGATTTTATTTATTAATTTTTTATTGAGCTAATGTCACCAATACTACTTTAACTTTTGCTAAATTTAAATTAACTATGTAAACTTTTATTTGATCAATTTACTACCTATGTGAACTTTTCGTGTTTGAGAGACTTCCTTCGTAATCTTTGTTAAATATGTATGATCAACCTACTACATGCCAACACGTGCTAGAGGCCCACATGAAATATTACCAATGTGGATAGTTCATAAAAATCACCCGTCAGCAACACCCTAAATTAAAAAGAAAAATTGGACATCAAAACGAAGTCAAAGTGCAAAACCCTACACCCTTAAATCATCTGAAACCTTAACTAATCAAAATTGATTGAAACCGTAAGTGATTAATAGCAAGCTTAGGCAGATCACTATACATCTTAAAGTCATTTGAAACCTAACACCCCCAAATCGATCAAAACCCTAACTGATCATTTAGTTGTCAATTAATCCGAGTAAGAATTAGATCTCCTCCTCTCTTTATTAAATCCTTGAAGTAGGGGATTCTTCATCAAACTGAAGGTCTAAAATTTGTGTACATAACCTAGTCATGTAGAGGTAAATATGAATTAGAGTTGCACTGTCATCAATTGAGAGGGTTTTAGGTATGTGATGGAGATCGTGGGTTTAAACTTTGGGGTATAGTTAGGGTAGCATGGTAAGAATGATTGACACTGTTTGGGACTAAGTTTGTGTTTTTCGTGTCTCTAATTCGTAAGGCTATAGCTGATGTGTTTCCAGAGAGAAGGAGTTTTGAGAGAGAAAGGAGAGTTAGAGAGAGAAAGCGCAGGGGAACTTGAGGAGGAAGAAGATGAAGCCGTTCTCTTTTTTTTTTTTCCTTCTCTCAAAACATAAAGATGTCTAGAATAGTGTCCAATATTTCTCTCAAAATACATATAAGAATTAATCCTTTTGTCAAATGTGTATAATTGTGATTAACATATGCTAAGTGAGTTCATCCTGATGTCCAAATTTTTTCATTTAGGCTTTTGAAGGAAGCTGGGTGTTCCTTTTATTAAATACCGTTAGGGTATGTGTTTTTATTTTCGTTGATGAGTGATTTTTATTAATTATTCACCTCCATAATATTTTATGTGGTCCTTTGACACATGTTAGCATGTGTTAAGTTGATAGTGCCAACTAAGCAAACGTATTTTACAGAGATAAAACAGGTAGTCTTTCAAACATGAAAAGTCCACACTTGTAGTAAATTGATCAAATAAAAGTTTAGATAGTTAATTGAATATTTAGCTAAAGTTCAAGCAATATTGGTGAGATTAGCTTTTTTTCATTTAAATGGGGTATTTTGGAAAAGGAAAAAAACAATTCTAGTATTGAATTGTCATTCATGAGTTTGAGTAAACATTAGCTATTCAATATTTTCTACAATAGAGATTCTTTATAAAATCACTATTATAGTTAATTAAATGCTGTAATAACTCTCCAGAATAAGACTATAATAAAATGAAATTACGATGAAGTGAAACCAGCCATTATGATAAATTAAATGTTATAATAGAATTTTATAAAGAATAAAGCTATAATGAATTTCTATTATGTTAAAGTGAATGAGTAGATGTATATAATTCGTTATGCTTGAGTTAGACTTGTGGAGAAGAATTTGATAATTTTCCTTTTATAAAGTGCAAATTTAAAATGGGCTAAAAATTTTCCTTATACAAAAGGAGGTTAATTTTACCTTTACATCTACCTTAGATACAACAGAGTTAAGGTATTCGTGAACTATTTAAGCTTACCATGCTTAAAATTTAACATGACTCAAGCTAGATTAGTTTATAAACTGAGCTTTAGCTCAAAATAAAACCCATCTATCCATATAAGCTTAAATTAAACTTTTTAGACTTGCAAACAATCTTATTTAGATTTGTAAGCAAGCGTAAGAATAAGTGTTGTGAGTTTTATATTATATATATTTTGTATATACTGAATGCAAAAGGTTGATTTTTTTTCTTGATAAACTGAAAACATTATATCAAAAGTGTCAAGCAAACATACAAAGAATATACACAAAGAAAAAAAGAAAAAAAAAATTCAAAGAAACAAAGGGAATATGACTCAACTTGAGTCCAAAAAGTTCAAGCTCTCTAAGTTAATAGCAATCTCACTAGGAGCTAAGAGCAAGGATCCACCATCCTTGTTGTCAAAATTGTGTCAGCACATTACTGTTGGCCACAATAGGTAAACACAAATAGCCTTTGAGTTTAGCAGACAAAGAAAGGAATAAGGAAGAAGCAAAAATATTATAAAAGTTTTCATTCAAGTTTTGACTCTAGTAAATTGTCTCTAATTCTGATCAATCTAATTTGCTTCTCTACTCGTCCATTTCAAAATCACCATCTTGTTTGTTAGCCTTTGCATCCATATCATGTGCTTGCACATTAAGATGACATTAGGTATAAACTCATCCATTCATTATCCAGTCAATCACATTTTTTGCATCCATCTCGATTATTCTAAATTTAACATCATGTTTAGTCATCCACTTCATTCCCTAGTAGATGGCCCTAATTTGTAAGAAGTGGAAACTTAGTAGTGAAAGTTTTGATAGATCTGCCTAAACAAGCACCATTGTCATTCCACATGATAGCCCCATCAAAGTTAATTTAGATATAGGATAAATTATACCAGAAGGTCATAACGTTAAGGTTAAGTTTATTTTAGGTCACAATGTTTGTAAGTAAGTAAGTTAATTGTAGGTTACAATGGTTGAGGGTAAATTCATTTTACGTCACAATGTTTACAAAAGTGGGTTTAATTGACTTCACTATTAGCAAGTGCCAACAAAAGAAATATTTAATTAAAACTCAAGAACCATTCTTTTAAGGCTCATTGACATGTATCAATAGAAGAAATACTTAATTAAATCTCATAAGATACTTTTTTCAAATGTTATGATCTCTTTTGAATTTTCTAAAACGTTGTGACCTAAAATGAAGTTACTCTCAAACATTATGATATTGTAGTGTAATTTATGTTCTAAAATATATACACATAAATTACATTTTATTCTTTATCTAATTTACCTATTTATATATTTATTGTAAACTCCTAGATTTTTATGTCAAGTCTTAAGTTCAAACCCTGGAATCAGAAGTCAACCGGAAACCTTAAAGTCAACAAACCTATATGAAACCTAGAATTTAGATTCAACAATCCCGCGCTCTCAATCTTAGATAACGAAATCGATAATTGTGGATAATAGTTCATAATAATATAAGAAGCTTAAAAATATTAGATTCACTAATTTTTAGTGTATTTAGGATCCGAATGAGATCAGTTTTGAAAAATTGTGTCTTGTACACTAGACGGTAAAAATATTCTGATGACACGTTAAATTCGAAATATTGTAAGGAATCCAAAAATTTCAGTTTCATAATTTTTCAGTAATTAAAAATAACAGATATTGCATTTACACACGTATTTTGTTTACTATCGTAAATTATTATTGTACTATTTTACTATTTTTTACTATTCATCTATCTCTACTTTTTTTTACTACATATTCTTACTACCTATACACCTATATTTTCTCATTTTTTACCTTCCTCATATATCTTATATCATATCATATCTTACATATTACTTATTTTTCATTACAAAATACAAATTAAACAAATTTTCCCCTCTCTCTCCTTAAAACCGGTGCCCCCTCGCCCTTATCTCATCTATATATTTTTTCTTTTTTATTTTATTTTATTACACTCAATTTCCTTCCATCTTCAGCTATAAATACCTCATTTCCTCCATTTCTTTCACACACCACTTTTACACAACAAAACTCTGTCAAAATCTCTCAATAAATTCTCTCTACCAAAATCCTCTCTACACAATTCTTTCCAACTTTCTTTTCTACACATAAAAACCATCTTCCACATATTACTACCCACATATTCCTACATCCACCACTTTCTATCTTCAACAAATACATATCTTTAGTTTAAAGTCTCCTACAACTATTTATTTTCCCATGCCATGTAACTTAGCATGATCATGGTGTTGTTTTTTAAAGCTCATGTGAGTTATGGAAGCAACAATATGTTCATGTTTTGTTCTTACACATATTAAAAATTTCGATTATATTATTTTGTTATTATTATGATATTATGTTGTTGTTATTGTTATTATGCTTCTAATCTAATTATATATTATTAAATATATGTATATCTATATTTTTGTTAGAGCCTAAATACTCATAAACTCTTACTGACATGCTTATTATTATTGCTCTTACTATGTTTTTTCTTTTCTTTTCTTTTTTCTTTTGGGATTAGTCTATTCTTAGTCCCGGGATACCTTGATGAAGCTAAGGTTCCCAATACTTAACCTTATTATTTGCTTATTATTACTTCTTATATCTTCCATATGTTATTATGTGATATTTTATTCATTTTCATACTACATAATCATATACATGTATCATCATAATAATATTGTCTCAAAAAAATTTAAAGTGGAATTTTCTTTAATAAAGGAAAATGAAACCAAACTCTTTTAATATATAACTTTGTCACCAAATAAAGATTTTGTCATCAAACATATAGGAAAATTATTTTTGCAACTTCTCTTCAAACTCGTCAAGAATTTTCTTAAATGACGATAAAAATGATTTTGTCAAAGAAATTAACTAACGAAATAAACATTCTCTTTTATAATAAGTAACATGAAGGTTTTTAAAACTTAGTATAAAAAATTCTTTGATATGCAAATTTTTCATAAAAGCTTAAACTTGAATTTTTCCAACTCCATAATAAAAACCAATAACTAAACTAATTCTCGAAGTTAAGATAAAATTAATTCACTAGTTTATAAACCCGCTTAGAAAAATAAAAGTTTGCCAAGTTTCTAAATGATGAACCCATTTTCAAAGAAATAGAAGAATATGAACATGAACATAAAAAACTCAAAAACAATAGATATTATCAACAACTTAAGAAAGATATTGAAAGTGTTTCTTCCAAGTAAAAATTTTGCAAAGAACTTAAAAGACCAAGTATTTAGAAATAAAACTTATCTATAGAGAAGTTAAGAAATAAAAATATAAGAGGAAAAGACTTATTTATAATTTTCACTCAAAACCATTTAAAAGGAAAAATATATGTAATACAACTCAAATTGTTAGAAACTATCAACAACTTATGAAACATTTTGGAAACTTCATTTTTATCACTAGAGGTGAAATTTGTGGAAAACCAAGTAAAGAAAAATTTATTTATTTTAGAAAAGAAATTAGAAAACAAAATAAGAATATACTTATTTATAATAACCTAAGAAATTATAAAGTTCTTTTAAAACACTTAGAAAGGAAATTATTAAAAATCAAGCTTTCAATACTGTAAGACAAATTGTTTTATGAAAAAAAAATTGTTCAAACAAACCATTAAATTTTGCATACAATATGAGTCTATATATATATATATGTATGTATTCAAAGGATTTTGCAATCATATAAATATCTATATTTTTGCTAAAGAATATTTGGATAAAGAAAAGTTTGGAAAATTATGTTTCTAGGGCTGGGATTTTCATAGTGAACATGTACCAATCTTTTCCATGGCCCAAAAGACTTTTTATGACAAAAATAACCTTAGAAATAGATTGATCTTTTCAAGTAGGTAGAAAATGGTATATAATATGTGAAATTCCAAGTTAAAATGAGCAAGTTATGGCCATTAAATGTTGGAATTTCACCCTATGCGATTTTTGACGAGCTTAGTAAAATAAAATTAGCAAGTTTAAGTAAAACTTCAAAAAAATACTCATTTTGGGTATTTCCCTTGTATAGGTGATGTGAAGACTGTCACGCCCCAACGGGTACCCTAAACGTGATAACCCACCGTACACAATATTAAAACTTAAGAATGACTACCTCAATCACTTGAAAGCTTTCATATTGGTACAAAGCGTATATTCACAACAAAGGGAGACCGATAGAGTTATGCATTTTAAGGTAATGACAGCGAAACATACAAAATAATACTAATAGGATTCATCAAAATATAAAGTCTACAGCTTCAACGGGGTATTCCCCTGATAATTCTCTATAATAACAAAGTCTTACTAAGACAAATACTAAAACTAGAAGATTTGAAAGGAAATCTAATCTAAGTAGTCAAATTAGAATTCCTCCAAAAGCTTCCCAAAACATAGATTCTATTCGGTTGATCAAGGTGGTCTTGGGTACAAAACAAAGGTCCTGCAACATCAAAAGTCAATTGGGGAATAAGAATAACTAACTTAGTGAGATACTCCTTACGCAAAAGTACTCATAACTAGCATTAAAACAAGTTCATTAATCAAGTATATGAAATGTAAGTAACCATATGATCAAACAATACATACGACTATTCGATTTCGTATGTAGGATGGATTTACCCCTCCATCGGTGGTTAGGGAATGATTTGAACTGGGCCCCAATAGATTTTCTTGAAATTTTGTGCACGTCTTGGGGTTCCAAAGAACCATACTACTAGTCCCGAAGATTTCCTTACCCAAAGCGATCAATCCGGCTCACATACACCTTAAGGCCGTATTCTCCGAACATCCTAATTCCTCAAGATGAAGTTAGGCAGCTTATCTTTTCGGTCACATGCTGAGAAGTAGTAGCAAAATACGAAATGATATTCTAAGTGATATACATGAGCAATTTAGTTTAAGGGGATTTCTAATATGATATTAATTCATTTAAGGCGATCAAGCAATAATTGCACACATAACAATACATACATAGAGGCAATTATAATAATCAACAAATTTGGCTCCGATATACTTATGGTTCATTGATCACACATAGCCAATCACATACATAACTCCCATGATAATCCACATGCATATCAATTTTTATCTTTTCCTATATCTATTGCTCTATTCTACAAACACATGCTCTAATACATAAAACGTAAAAGAAACTCACTCATCCATAGCGATCTTCTATCAGTCGAAGTAATCCTCGAGAAAGAGAAGATCTTGGTCCTCGACACCTAAATAAAAGAAATACCCAAAATGAGTATTTTATCCAATATCTACTTAAATTTTCTAATTCTATCTTATTAGGTTCATCAAAATCTGCATTAATGGAAATTCCAACTTAAAATGGTCATAACTTGCTCATTTTAACTCGGAATTTCACATATTATATACCTTTTTCTATCTACTTGAAAAGATCCATCCATTTCTAAGGTCATTTTTATCAAAAGAAGCAATTAGGTCATGGAACAGCGGGGTATAGAATTGATACGAAAATCCTAGTTTTCAAAACATAATTTTCCAAGCTTTTCTTCATTCAGAAATTTTTGTACAAAAATATAGATATTTGTATAGTTTGAAAAATCCTTTGAATGTATATATATAGACTCATATTTGATGCATGAATTTAGTGGTGTTGTCTCAACAATGATTTTTGTAAAACAATGTATCTTCAAGGTTGAAAAAAGCAAAGACTTAAAAAATTCACTTTAGTTTGAGGTAAAATCTCTTGTATTATTATAAGTGAGTGTTTCCTTCTTTTAACTTCATTTCTTAACCTTTGTTAATAATTTAATTTTCTAAAAATAAATTTAGTCTTTTTGAGATTCCTACAACTTCATTTCTAATTGTTGAAAAATGTAATTTTTCTAAGTATTTCTTATTAAGACTAAAATTCCATAAAGTAGTCATGTTTAGGTATTCTTAATTTTTCCTAAAGTTTGTTCCACTTTGAATAAATAATAATAATGTTCTTCTAAGTTATTTACTAATTTTATTTCCTAAGTGAGACTTGTCTCTAAAAGATTATTCTTTGATGATTTTGTAAAACTTGTCTAGACCTTAGCATTTTAGAGTATTGGTAGAAAACTTCACTAAATGAGTTTAAGAAAAACATTTGTTAAACCATGATTTAACAATATTAAGTTTTAAAGAAACTTTTCTATTTTATTGGTTTAAAAAGAGTGTATGTGATAACTTTATTTTATGTGTTCCTTAATAAAATCCCATATAGTATTATTACTAAAAACTTGTGATGAACTTATCTAAATTTTGGAAAAGATTTGTTAAGATGAAACTTTAAGTTTTTATGGAAAAATCATTTCTTATGTGACAAAATTTATTTTTAAAGAGAGTTATTATTTTTTTACTTAATAAACTCCTTTTCATTATTTTTGAGACAATATCAACATGTTCATGCATGAATGAGATTATGTAGTTATGAGAAATATAATAATATCACATAATAAGATAAGATATAAATAAGAGCTTAATAATAAGGTCAAGTATTGAGAGCCTTAACTTCATCAAAGCATCTCGGGACTAAGAATAAACTAGTCCCTAAAAAAAAGAAAGAAAGAAAAAGTTGTTTTGACTTGATAAAGACTAGTCTTAAAATATGAAAGTAAATAAATTGCAATAACAAGTGAGCTTATATGCTCTAAAAGATATATATATAGCTACATAAATATATTTAGTTAGATATAAATATGGAAGCATAATAATAACAACATAAAAACAATAATAACATAATGGAAAACATAAACATGAATAAAAACAAAACATGAACATATTGTTGCTTCTTTAACTCTCATAAGTCTAAGAAACAAACACTAAACTAATGCTAAGTTATATGAATATGATGAGTATATGTAAGAAGTTTTACCTAAGGTTATGTATATGTTGAAAAGGAAAAGAAGTGGTTATAGTAATATGTGGGAAATGGTTTTGTAGAGAGAAGAGAGAATTTTGGAGAGAATTTAAGAGAGAGAGTTTGTGGAGTGGTTTTAGTAGAGTTTTAGTAGGAAAATGAGTTGTGTGAAAGAATGAAGGAGGGAGGGGGTATTTATAGAGTTTGGGAGTGAAAATTAGATGTAATAAAATAAAATGAAAAAGACAAGAAATTGGGTTTGTTGGAGAGAGAGGGGATGCCGGTTTGCTTTGGGAAGAGAGGAGAAATTGATTTATTTTGTTATTTTGTAATGAAAAGAAGTAATGTGTAAGGTATGATGTGAAGAAATTTTTATGGAGAAGGTAAATTATAAGGTATAGGTATGGTTAGGGGCGGGCACGAATCGATTTGGTTCGGTTTTTCCTAAAACCAAACAAAACCATAATTTATGGTTTGGCTTTTTTTTCGTCCCAAACCAAACCATTAAGTTACGGTTTGGTTCGGATTATAAATTTTTTACACCATTAAATAACGATTTGATTCGGTTTGGATTACAATTTAAATCAAAATTCTAACTAAAAATTTTCCTTGTTCTAGTTTTTTTATATTTATGTAGATTCTTAAATATTTATATCATTTTACAAAGTTGATATTATAATCTACGACAAAATACTTTATAAGTTCATCATACTTTTAATATATAGTTCTCTATAAAATCAATTATCCACCAATAAAATACATTCACTAACCAATACATAGTAAGTCATAATTTATGATTTTTAATATAACCATCATGTCAATTATCTACCAATAATTTAGCTAAAATAAAAAATCATCTATCAACAAAATTCATCAATGAATAAAAATGACTAGTTGACAAAATATATTAAACAATTAATACATAATGAAAGTTTATAACTGAATAAATAAATTTCATATTTTACAAAGTTAAAAGCTATTAAAAAAAACAATGGGTCATCATCAACAAAAAATTACATATCATGAGCTTAAAAAAAATTAAAAAAAGAACACGTTGATTTTAATTAATAGTCACCAAATAATAAATATCAAATGAAATCATATATATATATAATAAAATATTATTATATTTTTCTAAAACGGTTTGATTCGGTTTTACGGATTGGTTTGGTTTACCTTCCAAACCAAACCATAAATTTACGGATTGGTTCGGATTTGAAATTTTTCAAACCAAACCATGAAAAAAGCCATATTTTCGGTTTGGATTGGTTCAGTTACGGATTAGTTTGGCTCGGTCGATTTGTTTGCCCACCCCTAGGTATGGTAATGTGTAGGAGTAAATTGTAAGAAAAAATAAAGATAGAGAAATAGTAATGAATAGTAGAAATAGTACTATGAATAGTAGACTAGACAATTGAAATACCGATAATAAAGAAAATATGTATAAACGACCTATATAAGATATTTTTAGTTACCAAAAAATTCTAAAATTGATATTCTTGAAAAGCTTATATTTTTATAAGTCTAATGGTATTATCGAAATATTTTCACTATTCGATGTACCAGGGCACGATTTTCGAAAACTACTCCCATTCGAATCCGAAACACACTGAAAGTTAAACGAATATGATATTTTTAAGCTTTCTTATATTATTACGAACTATTATCCACAATTATCTTAATTCCGTTGTTTAAGGTTTAAGAACACGGGATTGCCGGATCTAGATTCACTCGACTAAACATACAACTAGGTTAACTTTAGGGTTCCGGTTTAACTTTCAGTTCTTAGGGTTTACTTATATTTACCAAAAAATCTAAGGGCTTACAGAGACCGAGTTCCTGTACCTCGAGGATTACTTTGGCTAGAAGTTTCCATGCAAATGGCCGAATGAGTTTATTTCTTACATTTTTGTACTTATATTTTTGCTTGTAAAATTAATGGCATTAGAATTAGGAAAAGATAAAATGGAAAGGTGCATGTGCTTTACATATATGGTTGAAACTATGTTTAAGTATATCGAGGCGGGAATTATTCATAATGAATGTTTGATATAGTATATGAATGGTTGTCTACAAATTCTATGGTCATCCGTAAAATATTTAATCATGCCATGAGTATTTAATTAAATTGATTCATGCATATCATTGAGTGATTCATTATATTTATTACTATACCCTTAGTTGGACAAAGGCATGGTAAGGAGATTCGTAGAGCCCATAAGATTTACCAAACGGTGAAGGGTCGCCCAAATTAAATTGCGGTATATAAACATTTGAATGAAATCATGTTTTGTAGCTGGGTAGTGGCTTGAATGAGAACTACAAAAGATTGGATTATTTCTTTTTTAGCTGGGTAGTGGCTTGAACAAAATTACAAAGGAATTGTAATTATGAAAATTGGTCAATTCGGCGTGTAACACCTAACCCCGAATAGAGGGGTAAATCTATTCAACATATGATTCCCGAAAAATCGTATTGTTTGCTTATGTGCTTGTGCATCTCATATGGTTGTGTAAATAAACTTGTTTTGATAGTTGGTTATTGGGTGTTTAATTGTGGAAATAATTTTCACTAAGCGTGTAGCTTATACTCTCTTAGATATCTCTTGCAGTACTTATATCTTTGATTGAAGCTCAGGAGATACTTCACCTAGGTAATACCTTTTGGAGCTAAGAGCTTTTGGTTAGAAGTCAAGAATTAGAAGTAGATATAGATTTTCAAGTAGAAACTCAAAAATATAATTACTTGAAAATGGACTCTGATAGAATTAATTGTTTTTAATAGGGGAATGCCTCTTAAGGTTTATAAGACTTCTATATTTTTGGAACCATGGTTATATTTGTAAACCCCGAAGATTTTTCACACTAGTACACGACCCTAAAATAGAAAGTATGAACTAGTTAGTAGACCTAGAATCCAATAAAATCCTAAGAATAAATCAGTAACTTGAATTTGGCTGGGTTAGAATTTAAAAGCCGAATAAATAACTTCTTTGATCTTAATTGATACCAAAAACGAGCTTTCGTATCTTGAACTGGTAATTCAAGATATAAAATAAAGGTAACCCAAATTTTCAAACCCCAGAACTTGTCATACGAATATAATAGATAGAAAAACATAAAATATAGAGATTAAATGACTACTATTGAACTCAACAAAGACTTGAGACTAGAACAATAAATTTTAATGAACCTATACATGGATTTAAACCCTAAATTCAAGATTCCTAGATAGTATTAAACACTACTAATAAGATTTTATAGTAGATATAAAAAACCTAAGATATATAGATATTTTAGCTTATATATCAAATGCGATATTGAGTAATTAACCAAATACGCTCATAGATAGGAAACGATAACCTAAAGATAAACCGGTAGGATTATAAATACGCAATAAAAACATAAACAGATGCATAACTAAAGATCTAGACTTTAAATAAATATTTGAATCACACCATTGTTCTAAATAGGGTTTTCTTAAGCTATTGAAGCTTGAAACAAAAATTAACCTTGTTGGAATCTCTCATAATATTTTGATGATAACAAAAAGGAGTAAAAGTCTTTTTAACAAATAAATAAAGTATAGCAATCAAAACCAAAACCAAAACCAAAATCAAAATATTTCATGATTGAACTAATCATCAGATTTTTTAGAAATTGTTTCAGAAGGTAGTTCAGAGTCATTTTCAGAAGGTATTTCAGATTCATTTTCAGAAGGAAGATCAGAAACTAAATCTGTTCTAGAACAGAAGATGCACAGAATGTTGCGAATTTATTTATACCTATCATCTGAAGGCCTGACTCCACGAAATGAATATATTTGGGTAGTATATTCATTTTGTTCCACTAAAGTTGGATAAAATATCCAAGGGGATTTATTTCATCAATTTTATTATAAGTTACGTCTATTTATTTTTCTTGAGGAAGAAGATCTTCAGATTTTTATGTTTCACGTGGTCAGCAAATTCCTAAAGATAAGGGATATACTTTACCAAGTTCATGTTGGTTCAAATTTTCGAAACGAAGATCTTTTAAAGCTTATCTTCAAGGATAAAGGATATCACTATTTTTATGGGATAGTTTGTTGAAGTATTTATCCAAATTGTTATGGATAAACATATCAAGATATATGAGACATTATCAGATGACAGCATCAACGAAATTTAGATAAAGCTAAGAAGATTATTCGGGATTGATCATACACGTAACAGACACTTCAAAGGAGGGAATTTGCCAAGTCAAATATTTTCAATTTGAGAAGAATTCGAATTGTTTTGAACGACTTCTTTGCTAGCCGTTGAGATAAAACAATATATAGAGGAAGCACAACAACAACAAGGATGATATAATGAGAAGAACGAATCTTGCTCTAACTCTCTGTTGAAAGAAAAAGTCTTCGAGTGCATTTCTCTCAAAAGTCCTTGCGTTACAAAGTGTTCACAATATTTTTGTTCGAAAGATAGGATATTTATTGTATTTCCTTGATTGAGTTTCATTAAATTTTTTTTTTAGTGAGGTTGAGTGTTGCAAGTTATCTGTTAGACCAATTGTGAGTTATAGGATAACCGTGAGAATTGGGACAGAGTGTTTTGTAGCCAAGAGGATTGGCAAGACAAGCTTGTAACTTTTGATTTTGGATATAGTGGAACAAACCGGTGTGGAATACCGGGTCCCCAACGTGGAGTTGGAAGAGAGGACTGACGCTCGAGGCGGAACCTCTATAAATCGATTTGCATTTTTCTCTACCCTACTCCTTTTATTTTCGTGCAATTTATATTGAAGTATTTGATAAACTGTCACGTTTCAGAACCTGTTTCAGAGAGTACTTCAGAGAGTTGTCTGTATTCCGCATAAAATTATATTTGATCTGTTTTGAATTAATATAGATATACAAGTGTAATTATCAGCTGTGATTAGTTTCTAAACAGCAAGTTTAATTAATTCTAAGTTTAATAAAGTAATCAAAAGGAAGTGAATTGAAAATTTTGAAAAGAATTTATTTTTGTGAAAAAGCAATTCACCCCCCTCTTGCTTACATTATTGGGACCAACAAACCTAATAAGCTTAGAAAACCTTAATCGCGGGAGATAAAATTTTAAAAACAATTAATTGCATAAATTTAAAACTTAAAATTGTATCGTTTGATAAACTAAATATTCTGTAGAATCCTATAAAATATCTTTGGACAAAAACTCTCAAATATTAGCTAATTTGTATCAGATTAGCTTAATAAACTACCCAAAAATATAGATAAATATTACCTAAATATTAGTATTATATATATTCTTGTAGGATCGATTCCATGTTGAACAAATGAAGGGTTTTGATCTTCTTGATAATAGAGAACCAAAATTTCATGAAAATTGTCCAAATAATGCACAAAAGATCAACAAAATTCAACACACAAACAAATCAAACATTGCCAACTCAACCCCTCATTAATGACAGCCAAAAACAACTGATGAAATAGTGTATAATTATGGAACAATCGGATGCTTTCTTCGAAGGAAAACCGTCCTTATTCATCCTTTATATATATACCTTAAAGCTTCATAATGGATAAGCAAACAACTCTCATTTACTCTCGAAATTTCCAGATCAAATAAACACTTATTGAGCAATCAAATCAACCTAAAAACAGAAATCGAATCGCTCTAATCATCCCAGTTCGAATCAAAGAAAAAAATAGCACGAAAAAATGCTTAAACTGGTGACGAGGTAAGTTATTGTATTTCGGTTTGTTTTTTTTTTTAAAACAAGGATTGGAACTGACTTCTGATGATCATAGGATCATAATCAATCCAAGAACAAGCTTCGAATTTCATCGGATAGGCTCAAGTAAGGTAAATTTCGAAAACCCTTGTTACACCATGATAATCCGAAAACCATGAATCATGTTGTTGTTTTGATGTGATATTAGTGTAGTAAAACATTGTAGAAACTCATAGGAATCAAATAATGAGCCTTGGAACGTTAGATTTCGGCCAAAAATGGCCGAGCTCATCAGGAAAGACGATGAACAGTACTTCCCTTGATGAGCACGGAAGGAACACCGGCGTGTTCTACCCCGTGTACCTCTCGGCTTTCCTAATTTATAAAAAAAAAATTCTTAAAACCGAATTAATTAAACTAAATTATATAATAACTAATATTATAAATATTTTTAGTACTGTTATTATTTTTATTTATTATTTATTTTCTGTATTATTAAGAGTATTATTACTTATTAGTAATATAATATTGAAATTATTGAAAATTGAGTTTAAAAATTAAAAATTTTCTATATTAATAAATATATAGTATTTAAGTAATGTATAATGAGATTATTGACATAATTATAATGAATTAGTAATATTAATTTTATCAAGAAAAGATTATTAGTGATATAAATCACTAACATTAATTTAATTTAAGTCCATTAAGCTTTATAACTTTAGTTGTTAATATTACTAATACCATTAGAACTATTTGAATTAATAATATTTCTAGAATTATTTTTTTTAGCTATTATTATATGTAATATTTATAATTAAAACTCGAAAGCTAAGTTTAAAGCTATTATAGTAATATTACTACTAATTTTAACTTTAATGAGTAAGGATTTGTGAATTATTATTAATTTAAATTATATGATGAAGATTACAAGTATCATTATTATGAAAAAAATTATTATTATTATCGTTAAACTTGTCTATTATTATTATTATCATTTCCGTAATTATTATTATTACTATTATTATTGTTGTTACCGTAATTGTTGTTGTTGTTGTTATTATTATTATTATTATTCTTCGGCCAAAAGATAAAATTATTGATATTTTTGAAAATAATGTTTAAATTCATCAAATCTTAATGTTACTAATGGTATTATTATTAGTATAGATGGGTCTAATATGTTTTACAAGAAAAATTAGAAGTATATTAATTATCAAATATTTATTTAAATACATACCTATAAACAAATGGATAACAATGGAAATTTAAATAATCTAACTTTATGAATATAGGGATATCTTTACATTACGAGAAAATTATATCAAATAAATCAAAAGAAAACCGATAGTTCTAAACAATAATAAATAAATACGAGTTACTACACTAAGTTAAATAAGGAACAATACAAACATAACATTAATAACTATAAAAATGAATAACTAAATGTCAAATTCTCGAATACCCGATTGATATATTTAAGTATCAATCAAAATCAAGGCAAACAACTTAAATATATATGTGCACTAATACTTAATTACCATAAGATCTCCAAATAACTAATGTAGTAATAGAACGAGAACCCAGTAGCAAGATATGACACTTAGATACTCATAGGAGTTTAATCATATAATTTATGTGTCATTGATGAATATATTAATCATATCAATAGGTGACTTGGGTATTTATGAGGACTTTCCTAACGACTATTACGATTGACCAACATGAGCAGGTGAGTAACTCGGTCTTATTACATTGTATGTGCTTGTAACTTAGAGAACTATAAATAAAAGATAATAGATTGAGTGTATTATATGGGGTTATGGGAACTATTTGTTGTATGAGACATTGATTGCCAAGTCACTCTAATAATAATGACAACAGAATTATGTATGATTATATTGTTTGCGTAATATGATTGAATGTTTGTACATTGGTTGATCGCCTTCAATTTAATTAATACTACTGGTACCATAAAGGAAATTGTACATGCATTGCATATATTGCATAAAGTAGCATTTGAGTAAGTGGTACCCTACTACGTGTTAGTATTTCGGATCTCTGGTAACGCTTGGTTTATCTAGGCAAGAAAGCTATTAATTAATTGCAAAATTACATTTGTTCTGTTGATACCATAGGAAGTAAATGGTAAATGAAGGATGCTGGTTATGGTATTGCTTGGAAATTACTAACACTTAGTGGAGTTTCTAAAGCAAAAACAGGAAATGAATGTTAAGACACAGTAAATTCAAAGAGATAATTAAATTGAGTATTGTTGTTTCCTGAAAGCTTAGTCTCTTTTGGGTAGGTAGGCCATAGATTGTGATCCTTCAACCCCGATGAGAGGGCGTAAATCTTCATCCTGTTTAGATTCTGGGTTATCCAGGCTTGTATTTGTACATATGTTTGATTAATACATTTCATATGATTATTAAATAACTTGTGTGGTATGTAATAAGTTCTGGTTATTCACTGAGCTTATAGTTTAGCTCACACTCCAACAGTCCTTTTAGGTTCACCTTGCGACCTTGGCTCATTACTACCGGGAGCATGGTCCGGAAAGAAATTAGAAGTTGAAAGCTTAAGGAGTAGAATAGGAAAAGAATATATATATATATATATATATTTCTATTTTAGTTGCAAGTATCTTGCATTAGAAACTTCAGTTATGCATTTGAAGGATTTTATAGAAATGTTATGGTCTGTAATATTTTTATTATTCACAAGCAAGGAATGACAGTTATTTACTAATTTATGTCTTATATATACTTGTCATTTTTATCCAAGCAACTAAAAGATTCTGATTATTGAAAATATGTTATTCTCAGAAGGTAAACTAGTAATAGGATTTAAGTATATTTTGTTTATTACTACTAGGGTACCATCGGGGCGTGACAATATTGTTATGATTTACCTTCTTAATTGCTATTATGTATAACTGCTTAAACGACTTGTTTCAAAGTTTGATCCGCTACGATCGTGAAAGTACACCTTACACCCGATATCAAGACTTTTGAGATGACTAGAATTGTCATAGTTAAGTCTTAATATTGAGTGTGTCAGACTATCACGTTTATGGTACCTTTTGAGGTATGACATTTATCCATTTTGTATATTTAACTTCTAGATTTAACATGAGTGAAATTGTTCATGGGTTATTTAAGCTTGATATTTGAAGCCAACCTTGTCCATCTAAACAAATCGAGTTCATCCAAGCAAACCAAATTGAAAATAATATTCATGCTTGATGAAGAGTTTAATTTAACTTAAACAAGATAATTTTTCAAACTAATCATCAGCTTAAAAGTCACTACAAATGAACAATGTTTAGTAAGTTACAAGGGCCACCTACGTGTGAGCTTGGCCTATGTTTAGTTAAATTTGTAGGGTTTTAAGTTTCTTTATATATGTGTCTTATTTTTAAATTGTTTAAAATATTTTATGACATAATTGCAATATAAGATTTTTTAATATTATTTAATAATTTTACACCTAAATTATCTCAAAAAATAAAATAAGCAAAATTAAAAAAAGTAAATGGCAAGATTCATTTCCAATTTATAGATCCCAAATTCCAATCATTCCACTTGCACCACAAAATTAAAAAAATTGTCATGCTACTTATTTAAAGGGAATAAAAAAGAAAAGAACAACCGAAACAAGACAGCTTGCGTTACATACGAGATCGCTTTCATACAGCAAAAACAATCCCAAACAACTATTCCACTCCCTTTCCCTAATCCCGTAATAACCTTTTTGTCTTTTGTTCAACCTTAATCACGATGTTTGATATCCCGCTCTCTGCTTCTGTCTTTTGGTTTTTTCCCATTTCCTCGTTCTGTTCTGTAGATAGTAAGCAAAGCAAATCCATCTACTAGTTTCATCCCGCTCTCTGCTTCTGTCTTTTAGTTTTTTCCCATTTCCTCGTTCTGTTCTGTAGATAGTAAGCAAAGCAAATCCATCTACTAGTTTCATTGCTCTACTACTCTATATGGTATCCTACAAAACACACCTGCCTTTTATGACACCCTTTTAATAATAAAAATGGCAGTTTCAGCTTTTAAATCGACTACCAGAAGGCCAAATCAAACCACTAATAATGCACCTTCATCTTCTTCACCATCACGACTATCTAAAACAGACAACTCTCCCTCCAAAAAAGGCCCATCCCCACCCAGAAGATCAAGAAGTGTGAGTGCTTTCTCAAGAAACCAAACCCAAACAAATGATTTCTTGAACAAAAGAGATAACCCATTATTCTGGAGCAATGACTCCCCTCCGGATACTGAAAAAACCCCATTAAAACAACCCCTAGTAGAGTCTAGTCTTATTAAGACTGATGCGAAAACTTGTAGTGGTGGTGGTGGTAAAGATGGAGTCTTTGGAATTGGGGATGAGAGGAGAGGTAGATCAGTGTCTAGAAATAGTGGGGTTGGGAATAAATTGTATGGTGGTAGGATGGAAACTGGGAGGAGCGTTTCCACCACGCGCCGCGGTCGGTCTGTGTCTCAGCGGCCGGTTTCGAGAGCTCAGTTTGTTAGTTCCGAGGTTTGTGTGGTGGTTGATTTGAGTTTTTGGATTGATGAATTTTGTTTTGTTTTGTTAATTGTGGTTGGATTGATTGCGTTGTGTTGTTTTATTGTTTTCTTGCAGAGTGAAGTTGAGGAGGAATGTAACACTTTGGGGAATCATAGGAATAGAAGCAGCGTAAAGAGGAATGTTGGTGACAAGGTTGTTGATTCAGTTGGGCATAAGGAAGTTGATGTGTTGGATCAAATTCAAAAGAAAGATCTGAAAACTTGGTCCAGTCAACACCCCCCTCCTTCCGAGGGACTTGATGATTCTGCTTCGAATTTCGTATGTGCTTATTGCTTGGCACATCTTGTGATGTTCGTGAATTTTTCAACCATGACTTAATTAGATTGTGCTTTTATGTGTTCTTTTTGTAGTCCTTTTCACAAATTTCGAATTGTGAAGATGGGGCATCAGTGTGCTCTTTATCGGGGGTTGAGGAGAAGACTATTAAAGCAGTGCACGAACAAATGAAGGTGGCCACTCTTTCTTTGTTGTGTTTGGAGTGGATATTTGTCCTTGAATGTATTAAGTTAATGATTTAGGCTAATGCTTTTTACACGGCTATTGAGTTCTAAATTATTTTATTAGAGTGAATTATTCAAAAAACTCTTGGTCGAAATGCAGCAACTCCTATGATAATTGTACTATTTCTATTCGCTAAATGTCACAGTTGGTGCATGAGGATCACGCTGGAGATGATGCAAATACTGGCAGCATCTATGCGACCGTTCGATCAGAAGTGAGACGGGCGATCGCTGATATCCAAAGGGACCTAGAGAATGTGGGTTAATTCTGCTATTTGTGAGACAATTTGTAAGGCTGATTGTGATATATGCTGTATTATTGTAGAAATTTTTATTGAGTGGCTGTTCTTTGTTCTGGTAAATTTCTATTACCTTGATACAGCCCTCAAGATTACTAAGATTTCATCTGGTTTATTTTAATCAATTAGGAAGTTGTAAAGCAATGAGAAGATGTAGCTGTGAAGTAAAAGACAACTGTGTAGTTTGGTCCATTCCATTCTGTAGCCCTGTCTTGAATGTTAGATCACCTTTCAATTGAACCTTGTATGGCACCTTATTAAGATGTGTGGGATAAGAGTTGGACTAGTGCGATTTGGAGTTAAGCCTAGTATGAGTCTTTGCCACCATGTTGCTGTGACATGCCTTAGGTATTGCGTTATATCTAAGCTCAGAAGCTTAATGACAACTTTGAAAAATAACTCAGTTATGAAGTTGATCGTAAATATGTGAGTGTACTAGATCTGATTTCTTCTGAGCTGTCAGTTGTGCTTGTTTCTCTTCATTATCTAATTTTGCAGTAACTGAGAAAAATAATGGATGAATCCGTTGCAGCTTCTTCGATCTCTCCATGTCAAACACCCCCTCTTTTTCTTGATATCACTTAGTCTGACTTAGTTAACGTCATGTAACATTCAGAGAATATAATTTATTGTACTTATTGTTTTATTTGTCTAACATATCAGCAAAGAGCCACTGCCTTATCTTCATGGGGTTTTATAGACTTTATATTGGTAATGTTGTTCTGATGGCCCAACTAAGATGCCATTAATCAACCAAAACAGCCTTTGACTATGATATATATAGGTCCTATTATTTCCTTTGATGGTTAGGTTGGTACATTGGTGCATGGAAGCTGTTTAGTATCTGATGTGAAAATAGCTCCATTAAATAGGTTTGCCACTGCTCGTTCACTGCGTTGTAATTGCAATTCAATTACAGTCTTATTCTTATGAATAGCTATTACGGCATTTAGTTCACTGAATAGCGATTCCATAAGAAATCCCTATTACACAAAATATTGAATAGTCATTCTTTATTCAAACCTTGAATACCAATTTAATGCTGGAACTGTCTTTTTTTCAAAATACCATAATTTAAATGGAAAATTAATAAAGAAAAATCTTATTGCAGCTATATTTCATTCCTCTATAATAGGAATTCTATTACAACCTTATCCATTCAGCGAAGTGAACGAGTCATGAGTGTTAATTACTTTTATATTAGGCAAATTTGGACAGGATGAAAACAATTATTTTCTTCTTGGATGCTGTGATTTCTAATCTCAAAATCGTTCATGGACATAATTTTGTTGCTATTAAATAACATAATTTTGTTGCTATTAAATAACATCTACTTGAACTGTTTCAGTGTTTTGTGGCGATTGCTTTTGCTCATTATCTATAAATTTGTCAACATGTACTGCAACTCTGCTTGAAACAAGGTATACCAGAGTAGACGATATCCTAGGAGTTCTTAATTACCATCTTGAGTTGAGTGGTCTCTAGGCAATCTTTTGGCACTAATTAATGCCAGGTTATCCATCAACACACATTTGATTAGGACCACCTATGTGAGAGTTATGGTGAAATTGGTGGTGGTGGTGGTTGCCTTTGCCATGTAGGTATAAATCTGCAGATAGTCTGCCATCTGAACACGTGCATATCTTGCTTGAAAACACAAATTGGAGATTTATCTTTTTCCTTTCTCATTATTTACAGATCTAATTAGGCATATTATCATTCATAGAAAGAGTATGCCAGCTGATAGAAATTGAACTCATGTTTGAACCTTTTTGCACTTCGATCATAATTCTTTTAACTGGCAGCTTTTCTGATCACAATTTTAGGCTATCCAAAGGAGCAATTCTACCGCTATAGTAAGCTCTAATGTGACTGATATCCCTCCAGGCTTGGTAAATCCTGGTGCAGTTGAATTGGTTATGGACATCAGAAGTGAATATGCAAACAAGCTTGAAGAGGTATCTTTGCTTTGCTTTCTTTGATGTACTTTTGACCTTGATTATAAATTAAGGTTTTACACGTGTTTGCTTGTTATTTCATTATGCTGGAACTTTCCAATTTTTTCTCTTCTTTGGTCTAATTTAGTGAGAATCATTTCACATCCTTCAACCAAATTTTCTTGAGAGTGAGATTACGAGAAGTTTGCAAAGTATATTTAAGCCTATAATTTTTTGGGTAAATATATTTAAGCCTATAATTAATATGCACTTTTGTGAGAAATCTTGAAATGTCCTTGTTTTCCCACAGGGGCTTCATTTCAACCATACATATACATGCTTATTAGTTAGTATCAGTATGAATCTCCATTTCAAAACTATGTACTATATGGATGTATGTGACGGACCCTTTGCATGAGGATGCAGGCTCAAAAATTTGTCTTCCATTTCAGTTACTTCGTAATTCATTCTCTCAGTTGGACCCTATCGATAAACGAAATATAAGTCTTCTCAACATTTCATTCCTCTTTATTACCCCAAAAAATAAAATGAAATATTTGTTCTCTGTGAAAAATTATTGCATTTTTTCTTATGAGAACAACATCCTTTTTTATTTGTTAATTTTTTTGAGTGGATACGTCTGTCGTTAGGTTGCTAAATTCAAATAACTAGTCGTCTGTTTTTTTTAAGTTACCTTTGAGATTCCCTTATATTTAATCACATTTTCCTGAATAGTTTTAGTAAATTCTTTTCAATACTATCCTTTTGTAATTGATTTTTATGGGATATAATTTCATGATTTGAGAGGATCAGATATTCATCTTGTGTTAGAAGGATATGCAATCTTGATGCGCCTGTTTAGGAAAGAGCTTAAAATTATTCAATATTAGTGCCTACTATCAAGGTTGTGCTGGTACAAAATCGATATTTTATGAAATCCTACCCTATATCCTATCCTATAGAGGGTTCCAAAATTTTTGGAATTGCAACCTATCCGTGACCCTTTTGAACCATCCTAAAACTCATCCCCTCACAATCTAGCGATTTAATCCTGTGAAAACTGTAAGTCTTCATTGACAACAGACATAAACTAACATACTGATTTTAAGCCGATATTTTGCATAAATATGACTATTGAATGAAGTGTTTTCCTGTGAAAACCGTAAGTCTTCGTTGACAACAGACATAAAACTAATATACTGATTTTAAGCCGATATTTGACATAAATATGACTATTGAATCAAGTGTTGGCCTAAATAATAAGTATAAATTAGGTCAACTTAGTTGAATTTTTCATCATATCTGTCAAGTAAATTATATATATTACATGCATAGTACAAAATATGTTCATGTTACCGTACATACAAGAACTTATGGTGTACCTTACAATTTAAAACTTGTAAGATATAGTATACAAGTTCTAGGATGTGTAGAAAGTAATACACTCCATCTTGTGACTATATGTTTTAAAAATTTGGAACAGGAACCCACCCTGTGACTTCTAATTACCACCTTGAAACCTATCCTTCCACAAAGGTTATGGCAAGTTCCAGGTCCCATAGTTTACTCACCCTCCTTACTGTATAAGTGAGTTGATACATACATATCCACTAAATTTATGACTCCCTATATTTCTTATTTTTATATTGAACTGACTTTAAACTACAATATATATCAGATATGAAGTCAATAAGTTGTTTGGCTTAATAATAGAGATAAATAACTAATCTATTATTTACGAAAAAATATAAAGGAATAACAATATCATTGCTTGACTGAAATTTGATAAGATTAAGGATATTTATGCTATAATTTCTTTTGAATTTTCAGTCCCAGGAAAGGGCCAGAAGACTACGAGCTGATCTTGCTGTGGAGGAGCATCGGGGATTGGAGCTTGCTAGGATCTTGAAGGATGTTCTTCCAGATCCAAGGACATCTACCCTGCAGAAGTCTCACCTCTCAAGAAGAGTAAGTGATTTGATGCATACACTAAGATCTGAGTGTTAGGATTTGGAGAATCTTGCATGAATATATGGAAATATCTTTACAGATTTTCCCTAGATCTTAAGAATCACCTATTATTTGGAGCATTTGGATTAAGATGGTCCTGAAAAGATGGGCATTTGCCACATTCCTTCTGAATCTAGATAGATGCAAGACCCGTTTATCTGGAGATTGCTTGTTCACATGCAATTTTATAGCTTTATTGGTTTTATTATTTACTTCCAGTGTTTAGAGATCCCCCACTCTTCTCTCTTTCCCTCCCTCTCTCTCTCTTGGTGTTCATTTATATGAATTTTTTGGTAATCATAAGTGCCTATTGATCAGTATGCTTATTGGTTATTGGCAATTTTGGAAACTTTATTATTCTATTTTGGAAAATTGTCAAATTTGATACCTTAAGTTTCGCACAAAATGCAATTTGGTACCCTTTCAAGTTTTCATAGCTATTTGTACTATCTCACCTAGCATTATTTATTCCGTTTACTGACGTAGAAAAAACAATTTATCAATACTAGATGACATAAGAATAACAGTTTGTCTTTTCCATGTCAGTAAACAAAGCAACATGGTTTTTAAAAGGTTGCAAAAATAGATACAAAAAGTTTGATTGATATTAAATTGACTACTTTAAAGTCTAAATACCAAGTTGAATTTTTGTACTAAATTCAGGTACCAAATTTGCCATCTACTCTTCTATTTTTGATAGCTTCATGAAACTGCCACAAACATTAAGTTCCTTGCTGTAATTTAATTTTCATCTTCCTTCTGCAAATAGTTTGCTGTAAAACACAAATTTTCTGTTCTTCACAATTTGTCTCCTTTTTGTAATGGTGTACACAGTCAGCTGTATGATAGTGATGAAACCTATTCTGCATGGACATATTATCAGCATCAATGTTAAACCGTTTTTTCTGCATCTGACTATTATGTCAGGCTAGCATTGAGAGGAGGAGGATTTCTAAACGTTTGACAGAAGAAGCCATGGCATACTTTGACGAGTGTGTTTCATTGTCAACATTTGATAGTTCAGACTTCTCATCACAAGAGGATCCGCCACCCAAATGTGGAGATTTGTCACTGGATAGTGAAAGTGGATCATTATATGTGACAAACTCAAATGCATCTTTCATGCATACACCAAATTCTGGCATGCACACTGAACAGGTTCCTCTCCTTATTCTCTAGTAACAATGGATCAGATATAGAGAAAGCAACTTTCATGTGGTGTAAAAGTACAGTTATTTATTTATTTTTATTGTTTCTCTTTATAAATAATGAAATGCAAGTTGATTATGAGAGATCCTTCCTAGCGTTTACCCATCTCATTACATATTCTTGCTACAATCACTTGTCCTAGCTGATAATAGTTATTTGGACAAATTGCATAAAAGGGTGCCATTAGTGGTTACCCATGGGACACTTGTCAAGGACCAAAAAGGTGACTAAAATTTTTCAATAGCAAACACTTCATGAAAATGTGAGTGTGTGGGAAGGTGTGAACTTTCTTTATTTGGTATTTAGACTTGTTAAAATTTTCCTTACAAAAAGCCTTTTAACTTTTATACATGTGCGCTGATGCCCTTAATCCTGAAAAAAAGTGGCTTAGATCTCCATAATTTCTTCAAATCTTAATTTACCTGTAGACACCCATAAAATAGCCTTTGGAGGTGGTTAGAGTCGAAATTCACCTTTTAATAGCCTGTGCAAACAGGAAAGTTGATGGGGGTCAGTATGCAACGTATTATAAATAATTCACTTTCTTGGTAACGATTTTTCTCCATGATTTCAATTCCTACTATGGAAGTGGAATCATTACAGTACATCTCCATATGCCCAATTTATTTTCCAATTTGCTATTTTAGGATTTATCCGGGAGTCTTGACTGCTGCCTGGGCAATTATAACTGATATTATTATATAATAATGTTGTGATGGCAGTCACTGTATGAAGTGGTTCTGTCACATACTCACCTAAGAATACTACTTAGCTTTGCAATGTAGATTTGTTTTAATTTATTTCTTTCTTCCCTTTATGTTACTGTCCAAACATATCTTTAGATGACAAGAAGACAGGCTACAATTTTTGTAAACATCCAGTATATAGCTTAAGAATATCTGTACCCAAAAAAGCTTAATAGTATGATCTCTTTTCAATGTATTTTTTTTAATTAAAAATGCAATGCCTTGTTTACTGGATTCGAGACCTGCAATGTGATTGAGCCTGTTTTATAATTTGTTAGCCACGCTTTGGTATGGTTTGTATATGCTATAACCCCACTCATGTTCTCTCCCTTGGAATAAATAACTAGTCAGTAGTCATTGTATCATATAACATGGAGCATTCGAACAGAACATCATACTCTTGTGTAAAGCATCTTGTGGTGCGATTCATGGGTGCTTGAAGCACCTTTTGACATCCATAAGTAACTGTTCATAAATGAATGGTTACAAATTATCCCAAGATTTTGAGAAATATATACTCTTGAACATCTAGATGAAAGTCTTCTGTAAAGCCAAGGCTATTACTGATATAAGATTTGTTCTGTTTCATGTTTGCGTTCTGCAGGGTTTGGACATGGATCATTGGTCTAATCTTAATCTCGAGTTGTCAGGAACTGCAGCTACTTGTGACAGTGGCTATTCTAATACGGATCCAACCTGCTCTCAGAGCACCAAGATCGGACAAAATCGGAAACATCAGTTCTCTTTCAAAGGTAGGCCAAGTGGTTACTCAGACTTCCAGCAAGATATCAGGAAGTATGTCAAGACCTTTGAGAATCACACTCCGGACGTCAATAAAAAGCTGGACACTGTCAAGGTTGTCAAGTACTGTGTTGGCGATTATGAGTTTAATGCGTCAATACAAAGCTTGTTGTTTGATAAAGTGGTCTACAAGAACCGATTAGAATCTGGTACTATGTTGTTGTGTGGTGGAGGTATGTTAACGTATTCTTCATCTTTCGGTTCTGTTAACTGAATTTTGTGTTCATACACGCTCACCAGTCACAGAATATTAGCTTATGTGATTCAATGATGAGAAAATGTCAAGGAAATGAGATTTTTGCCCAGTTTGCAGCGCATGTACGGTGTGCATAGCCTTTGTATTTTTCACTACGCTGAAAAGATTGAATGTTCGTTCGTGATACATCTGCCAGAGACTCCTTCCTATGCTTTGACTACGATTCTCGCCCACAAATCATGATTACAGTGAGGAATGTTTGCTACATTCTGTAATTCACATTGCCATTGGAATAAAGTTTTTGATTGAATTTTATCACAGATGGTTGTGCTGGTAATACCGTATTAGTAGTTATTTATTTAGGGTGAAACACGTGTCCATTAACTTTGTAGAAAAAAATTATGTAAATACAAATTATACAAAAATAATTACATAAATACCGATGCAAAATCGTATATTGATAAGACATTTTACAAATTTGCACATGAAACACCTTGAAAATGAGATTTAGTCTAAAGTCATATAGTATTGAATCGTATCTTCGAAGGGCGTTTTATGTTTTTTTTAAAGATGAATTGTATTTTAAAATAACGATTTACTTATTTTATACGTGAATTGTATTTTTAACAGGCTTTATATGTGTTAATGAATTTTATATCTAAGATGAGATTCATGTGTAAATTCGTGAATTACTGTTAAACATGCGATTTTGCGTTGGTATTTTAATAATTAATTTTATATAATTAGTATTTGAGTAATTTTTATTTGAGGGGTTGGTAATCATATAATTTCCTCTATTTATACATCTAGTAGTCCATAAATGTGTGGATTTTCAGTATTAGTAGTTATTTATAGATTTAGTTATCCATAAATGGCTTTTATAGTCTAGTGACATCACCTTTATCTATTAAGTGAGAGTATTAAGTTCAAATCTTTTTTCCGTCGTAATAGCCAAGGAGGAAAAAAGGAAAAAAACTGTTTGCCTCATCCAACATACTGTAACTCCAAATCTACCTTAATTTTTGAAAATAAATATCAAAATACCCTCTTTCAAAAAGATAATCCGGAAGTAGCCAAACAAAAACACATTCAAAGTATGCGTATCGATGTTTAGCCTAGTAGCGCACTGAAGAGTGCTCGAAATTTTATTTGTGGGAGGCAGTCAGATGCATAGAGGAAATGCGCTTGAAATAATTTTACAAAGTGTCAAACGCATGCCCTATATGCGTTCAGATCGTCATGAACGCATTCTTTATACACGTCCCTTTTGCTATGCATATAGCACTTGCTTAGATGCATCCTTTTCTCATCTCTTTCGTTCGCTCAGCTCTCTCGTCTCTGTCACTTACTGGCTCGTCCACCTCGCTCGCTCTCCTCACCCATATCGCTCGCTCGCTCACCACCTCACTCGATCACCGCTGATCTACAATCTCGCGCTTGATACGGAAATTGGGTATTTTTTTTATTTTTAAAGCAACAGATGCATTCAATGAATGCGTCCAAACTTAGCCCTTACTACACTCTTTACAAAACCCGTTCACGCCATCTACTCCTCACCCAAACAGGAAAAAATGTAGTCCCCTTTCTCTTTTGCCATTTATACATCCAAAAACGCACTCTCTACTCTCGCTCGGTCGAAGGAAATTTGAAGGTATGTTTTTGCAAAATCAGTCACACCCGTTTGTTCCATGTGTTGATAAAGTCATCTTAAGTTAAAACTCAAAAAACAATTTCTTATATTTATTAGTTAGATTCGTTAATTTCTGCAATTCTTGAATATGAAACCCTAAAATGAATGTAGCGTAGATTGGCATGTTGAACTCATAATGCATGATTTGTGGTGTTGATTTAAGTTTGTTGGGCTGTATGGTGATGATTTTGAAATGTGTGACGTGTTGATTTTCACAAATGCTTAATAAGTGTTGGATAAAATGTCCATATAGGATTTACTATGGGAGATTTTGTTGGGTTCATTATGTATGCTCATAGGAATCTTGTGATTGGAAAATACGGTCCAGAGTATGACCGAGCTCCGATGAAGAAGGTTCGGATGAAAACTGATGCTGACTTTAATCATTTTTTGAGCAAGATATGTGGTAGTGTCGGATAGATCCAACTATGGGAGTTGTCTAAATAGTCCATAGATACCCTCATTATATGCCGAATGGGCCATCATTCATGCTGCTTCCTATTATAGATGATGAAGGTATTGAAGACTTGATTGACAGGCAAAGGAACTTCGTTCAGGCTATTGCAAGAGTTGTATGTGCAGGTACAAGGACAGTGTAGTGTTTAGACCAGGTTTATGCCATCTTAATTGGAACAAGTTGAGTTTCAAATGTGGAAGACTAGCAGAACACATGCCTTTACCTCATAGGTGGGGTCGATGATATGTAACTAAACACCATAGCGGCAAGTTATGGTGCATCATTCCCCTATGAACTTTGAAGAGTATGAGCCGACCCTTGTTGAAGAAGGAATGGTGGAACTTGAAAGGAGAATTGAACAAGAAGGTACGCCAATTCTAGATCCTAGAGCCACATATGATAATTAGGATGGTCAGTATTATGTGGACGAAAATGGAGATGCAATAGAGGATGAACAAAGTGACAATGAAGATAATGATAATCCCGAACAAATCAATGAGCATCATGTGGATGTTGTGATTGTGATGGTATCACAACAACCATCCAGTTCAAGAGAAAGTCCTCCAAGTAATGATGTCTTTGAGGGCGGTGTTAGGGATAATGTATCGTTTTTCAATATCAGCAGTAGTGATGGATATATAACTTTTGAGAAAAGCTTGAGTATAATGAGCAAGAACATATCAAACCCAGATGACCTCAATAAAGGTATGATGTTCAACACAAAAACATATCTTATTAACCATTTGAGAGAATAGGTTTGGCTTGGATAACCTAAGGCCAAAGTTGGACCTTCGATAGGGGTTAAGTTGCAAAGATTGTTTTGGGTTGCTTCTAAAGCCACAATGACTGTGGACTTTGATAAGGTCAATGAGAGGATAATTACTTGAAACCTAAAGTAAGCCGAGATCTTCCGAAGGTTAATCCAAAGTGTTGGTATTGGGCATTTTTCTAGGTGGATATAAAATGTGATGTTTCTGACAACAATGTGTTCGAGACATTTAACTTGACTAGAATTGAGGCTACATAAGTATCAATTGTATGCATGATGAAATGTATTTATATAGTGATGATGCTTAGGGTAGTAGCTAAAAGAGAGATTAGCAAAAAGTGCATTGAACGATACTTTCAAAGTGTGTGCTTGAAAATTCAGAAAATAAAGGATACTAGTGCAAATTGCCACCCATGACCTAATGACTAATTATTTTTAGGATCCATCAGATAATGGAATCCTTTATTATAGACTTAGAGACCAACAATTGTAATTGCAACGTATGGGGTTGAATGCGATTCCATGTGCATATGTGTGTAACGTTATCCTATATTTAGGGTAAGATATAGAGAACAATGTAGGCAAGTGATATACCAAGGAAATATATGATCTCACTTCCAGTTATACAATGGGCCCCTTTAGGAGTTCTAAGTAAGGATGGATGTAGAATCAAACAATTGGGGGTCATACCTATTATGTCTTATATATCAGAATGTTTATTTTTTCTTCATCCTTTCATTATAGTATATATATTAATCAATATTTATCTGTCTATTTAAAAGAAAATACATAAAACTTATATGATTTTTATTTTCAACAAAATAGATTGGAGAAAAATATTTCAATAAGAAACTGCGGGTAAAATGAAAAGAGCATATTAATATGAATATTGATATTCTGTAACTTTTTTTCACAATAATGTTGCATGGTTATTAAATTAGCAATATTGATCATTAAATAATTTATAGCATAATAGTAACTATAAAAAGAAAAAAAATATTACCAAATCAAGTCATATAATTAATGATATTTACTAATAATTCATACAAAATAAGAAACATATGTAATATTGATAATGAAATAATTATGTATGGTACACTACTAATAAAAGTAACAATTTAGGATAGTTTACTTAGCTAAATATAGTTTTATAATAAATAAACTTAATGTTATTAGTTTTTGTTAAAAAAAAAAAGAGTGAAGTTAAAAGAGAGAGAAAGAGTATCATTGAAGCAAAAAATGCATCTTGAAAAAGTAAAATGATAATTGTGTGATTTGAACCTATGACCTTTGTGTTGTAGGGTTACTGCAGCTAGTCGATTACGTGCGATAGGAGTGGTAGTCAACTTGAGAGAAGTTTTGAACTGATGACACTGTAAGATGTTGTAGAAAGAGGGATGGGAGGAGGAACAGGCAAATCCGGTTTCTCGAATGCTCAAGTATGATAGATAATCAAATAAGATAAATTCGATCGTTCTTGACTTGTTCTTAGTAGAATAGGTGTTTTGATCGTTCTTAGAGATGATTCTATAGAGTATTTGCGTTGCTCTCAATCTTAATAATCTATAGAATCCTCTCAAATGAGAGAAAAAGCATCTTATTTATAGATGTTGAAGGCTAGTAGTAGCTGTTATATGACTTCCGGACAGACGGTTGTGATGAAACATTGCTTGCAACCATTGGATCTTTTCCATGAATTTGACGGCCATAATCCATTCCTTCTTTTATGTATGTGGGCATGGCTTTGGATATGGGTTTGGAATATAATAAGGGATTTTATAATAAAAAGGAGCCGATTTTCTTATTAAAATAGCACATCTTTAATATAAAATAGAAATATGCTTATTTTATTCCAAATAAGTCTTATTTTAGCCAAATAAAGCCCAAATTAACCTAGAAAGATATTTTTGGAGTCTATTTTTATGTACGAGAAAACTAAATAAGGTCGACAGTGGAATAAACCAATTCGACGATACCTATTCCGAGCCTATCAAGGTAAGTCTTCCTACAACATCCCTTATTGGACTCGGTCTTTTAAATCTTGTCACTAGCCCAGAAGACCAGCCCATGATATTAAATCGGGCTAAAAACCTAATTATTGAAATGACCCTCTACATTTTGCCTTCTGGCCAAAAGCTCCTTTAACAAAGTCATAAAGGGGGTTTTGGGCATTTCATTAAATAGATGTTCTCTTCAGAGTTGTTGTAGAACACTAATAGGAAGTTGTACCTGACATGAAGTTGTGTATCGCATTGATATAGCCAATACTTCTTATATTTATCAATGAACCAAACTTGTTATATTTATGGATGAAGTAAAGTGAGTTGAAGTAGTCTTCTTCAAATCGAACGTAGAATATCCAATGAAGCAAGTTTGTTGTTGCATAGGCACTTAGGTATTGAGTAAATCAATATGTCCTATGCTTTTCCCTTTTATGGATGAAAGTAACACGAGATAACCTTAATTTTTTTTGAACCATTGCTAAGAGATTCATTTCCTTGTACTATTTCATATCGCATTTTATGACGATTATTTTTTCTATTTCTTCTTCTTCTTATTTTTTATAATGCTTAATAATTAAAGGAAAGCATTAAAATAAGCTCCAAAGCACAGTAGCAAATGGGGCAAATGTTGTCGCATAAATTATGCGAAGCTTTGGACCAAGGGTAATCTTGTAAATATTCGTCGTTTCATATATATGTGTGTGTGGAAAGTCAACCCAACGGTCTCCAAAAGAAAAATTTAATACTGGATCGTTATTCATTATTATCATTTAATAATGAATAATTTTTTTTCATTCATTATTACCATTTAAGATGACATTCAATATCAGTTTCCATTCTTATCTTCCATACCCTTTTTCCTTTTCTTCTTATTGATCGTTTCCTGATTTGGCATTCTTTTTTTGTTTTCCTTAAAACCATTGGCGTCTCCTTCTACTCCAAGATAATTATTCTTTCTTGCATTTTTTTTGTTTAAATTTCCTTTAATCAACTTTAATCCTTTCTTTTTTTAGGAAAGTGAAACGGCTTAAATCCTTCTCTATTAATTTCATTGAATATCCCATTCATTATATCAATTTCTTCTTTTGATCTATAATCGATGCATGTCCATTTAGAAACTCAAACAACCTTCTCTACAAATCTTCAATATTTGCGTTTTCTTCTTTCTTTGTTTTCCTTTTTTCTTTCAAGGAAATTCTTCTGCTCGAATCAAGCACCCATATCGTACAACATCTTCAAATAACATTAAATTGACCTTGATATGTCCATTCATAGTAATGATTGATGGTCTAAGAGAGAGAGATTGGTAGTGACTGGATTTCACCAGAAGTCTGGCATGGCTCGATTGATCAGTGGTGGCAGTTGGCAATTTAGATATGAGAACGATGCATGTCCTTCAAGAACTGTGTAGATCATTTTGATCGGGTTTAGTACCTTTATATAGATGGAAATTATCGGATTTCATTAGAGATTCGGGTCAGTATGGTTTTGAATTGCTTTAAGGTCCTTTACTTTTTTTTTTTTAGTTCCTTTGTTTCATGATTCAGAGAAACTTAATGTCCTTACCTAGTTTTCTTTGGTTTTCTTTTTTTATCACACCTCCATTGTGACGAACCAAGATAGATACAGACGAATGATGATGACGGACGTAGATACTTAGATAATGAAGATGACAGTGATGATCATTTTTCTTTTGTTTTTTTTTTTTCCTTAGAGTCCTATGGTAAGATCTCCTTAGCCATTACCTTAGACTTGGCTTCATCAAGGTTTGACGACGATGATGGCGATTTCGATGATGGGCAGGTGTCTTTTACTTCTGCTGTGTCGTTTGCTTTGAAGAAATGTAAGTGCTAATCATCTAGATATTCTTGATCGAAGCACAGGAGCAAAGTTGCTTCTTTTCCTTTTCATGTCCCTTTTTTTATTTTTTTTCCATGATTTTTTTATATATATTTTTTGCTAATGCGTTTTAGCA